>OZ025253.1:3453558-3596058 GCA_964019135.1 Arenicola marina | reverse complement strand
TGTGGTAGGGCGACACCTATTATCGTGAGTGGTTTGGGTGGTTAGGCGACACCTATTATCGTGAGTGGTTTGTGTGGTGGGGCGACACCTATTATCGTGAGTGGTTTGTGTGGTGGGGCGACACCTATTATCTTGAGTGGTTTGTGTGGTGGGGCGAGACCTATTATCGTGACCGGTTTGTGTCGGGCGACACCTATTATCGTGAGTGGTTTGTGTGGGGCGACACCTATTATCGTGAGTGGTTTGTGTGGTGGGGCGAGATCTATTATCGTGAGTGGTTTGTGTGGTGGGGCGACAGACACATATTATCTTGAGTGGTTTGTGTCGTGGGGCGAGACCTATTATCGTGAGTGGTTTGTGTGGGGCGACACCTATTATCTTGAGTGGTTTGTGTGGTGGGGCGAGACCTATTATCGTGAGTGGTTTGTGTGGTGGGGCGACACCTATTATCGTGAGCGGTTTGTGTGGGGCGACACCTATTATCGTGAGCGGTTTGTGTGGGGCGACACCTATTATCGTGAGTGGTTTGTGTCGTGGGGCGACACCTATTATCGTGAGTGGTTTGTGCGGGGCGACACCTATTATCGTGAGTGGTTTGTGTGGTGGGGCGACACCTATTATCGTGAGTGGTTTGTGTGGGGCGACACCTATTATCGTGAGTGGTTTGTGTGGTGGGGCGAGACCTATTATCGTGAGTGGTTTTTGTGGGGCGACACCTATTATCGTGAGTGGTTTGTGTCGTGGGGCGAGACCTATTATCGTGAGTGGTTTGTGTGGGGCGACACCTATTATCGTGAGTGGTTTGTGTGGGGCGACACCTATTATCGTGAGCGGTTTGTGTGGGGCGACACCTATTATCGTGAGTGGTTTGTGTGGTGGGGCGAGACCTATTATCGTGAGTGGTTTGTGTGGTAGGGCGACACCTATTATCGTGAGTGGTTTGTGTGGTGGGGCGAGACCTATTATCGTGAGTGGTTTGTGTGGGGCGACACCTATTATCGTGAGCGGTTTGTGTGGGGCGACACCTATTATCGTGAGTGGTTTGTGTGGGGCGACACCTATTATCGTGAGTGGTTTGTGTCGTGGGGCGAGACCTATTATCGTGAGTGGTTTGTGTGGTGGGGCGACACCTATTATCGTGAGTGGTTTGTGTGGTGGGGCGACACCTATTATCGTGAGTGGTTTGTGTGGTAGGGCGACACCTATTATCGTGAGTGGTTTGTGTCGTGGGGCGAGACCTATTATCGTGAGTGGTTTGTGTGGTGGGGCGAGACCTATTATCGTGAGTGGTTTGTGTGGGGCGACACCTATTATCGTGAGTGGTTTGTGTGGTGGGGCGAGACCTATTATCCTGAGTGGTTTGTGTGGGGAGACACCTATTATCGTGAGTGGTTTGTGTGGTGGGGCAACACCTATTATCGTGAGTGGTTTGTGTGGGGCGACACTTATTATCGTGAGTGGTTTGTGTGGTGGGGCGACACCTATTATCGTGAGTGGTTTGTGTGGGGCGACACCTATTATCGTGAGTGGTTTGTGTGGTGGGGCGACACCTATTATCGTGAGTGGTTTGTGTGGGGCGACACTTATTATCGTGAGTGGTTTGTGTGGTGGGGCGACACCTATTATCGTGAGCGGTTTGTGTGGTGGGGCGAGACCTATTATCGTGAGTGGTTTGTGTGGTAGGGCGACACCTATTATCGTGAGCGGTTTGTGTGGGGCGACACCTATTATCGTGAGTGGTTTGTGTGGTGGGGCGAGACCTATTATCGTGAGTGGTTTGTGTGGGGCGACACCTATTATCGTGAGCGGTTTGTGTGGGGCGACACCTATTATCGTGAGTGGTTTGTGTGGTGGGGCGAGACCTATTATCGTGAGTGGTTTGTGTGGTGGGGCGACACCTATTATCGTGAGTGGTTTGTGTGGGGCGACACCTATTATCGTGAGTGGTTTGTGTGGGGCGACACCTATTATCGTGAGTGGTTTGTGTGGTGGGGCGACACCTATTATCGTGAGTGGTTTGTGTGGGGCGAGACCTATTATCGTGAGCGGTTTGTGTGGGGCGAGACCTATTATCGTGAGTGGTTTGTGTGGGGCGACACCTATTATCGTGAGTGGTTTGTGTCGTGGGGCGAGACCTGTTATCGTGAGTGGTTTGTGTGGTAGGGCGACACCTATTATCGTGAGCGGTTTGTGTGGGGCGACACCTATTATCGTGAGTGGTTTGTGTGGTGGGGCGAGACCTATTATCGTGAGTGGTTTGTGTCGTGGGGCGACACCTATTATCGTGAGCGGTTTGTGTGGGGCGACACCTATTATCGTGAGTGGTTTGTGTGGTAGGGCGACACCTATTATCGTGAGCGGTTTGTGTGGGGCGACACCTATTATCGTGAGTGGTTTGTGTGGTGGGGCGAGACCTATTATCGTGAGTGGTTTGTGTGGTGGGGCGACACCTATTATCGTGAGCGGTTTGTGTGGGGCGACACCTATTATCGTGAGTGGTTTGTGTGGTGGGGCGAGACCTATTATCGTGAGTGGTTTGTGTGGGGCGACACCTATTATCGTGAGTGGTTTGTGTCGTGGGGCGAGACCTATTATCGTGAGTGGTTTGTGTGGTGGGGCGACACCTATTATCGTGAGTGGTTTGTGTGGGGCGACACCTATTATCGTGAGTGGTTTGTGTCGTGGGGCGAGACCTGTTATCGTGAGTGGTTTGTGTGGGGCGACACCTATTATCGTGAGTGGTTTGTGTCGTGGGGCGAGACCTATTATCGTGAGTGGTTTGTGTGGTGGGGCGACACCTAGTATCGTGAGTGGTTTGTGTGGTGGGGCGACACCTATTATCGTGAGTGGTTTGTGTGGTAGGACGACACCTATTATCGTGAGCGGTTTGTGTGGTGGGGCGACACATATTATCGAGAGTGGTTTGTGTGGTAGGGCGACACCTATTACAGTGAGTGGTTTGTGTGGTGGGGCGACACCTATTGCCGTGAGTGGTTTGTGTGGTAGGGCGACACCTATTACAGTGAGTGGTTTGTGTGGTAGGGCGACACCTATTATCGTTAGACACTTTTATGTCTATGCGTTGACAGAAGAAATAAATCGGTTGATTTTCAATAAAATGTTTAAATTACTTTTTATCCAATCGTGTGGCCTGGTTTGTGAGATCCGTGATGTCCAACGAGGACCACTGGGGATAGAATCAGTCAGCGGTCCAAAGAGACAGAGACATGGAACTGATCTGGTGATATTTGGAACATACGTGTTTTAGCATGTAAAGATCGTACTAACGCACTCGCTATCAACCCAATATTGACGTGAATGTAAATACTTGTAACAAATGTAAACCTGGTGACACGTTATGCTCTGTGGACGAACTGACGGCGACGTGCATGTCTATCCCCAGCTGCTGCATATATGTTGTTGTGCTCCCTGTTCACAGAAGCAAGTTTCACCAGTGTCGTGCTGAAGTACACGGTGATGGATGTTCTGGAGAACAAGGTTTGTGAGGACAGCTACGACAGGATCAACCACAACATATTGAAGACCATGGTGTGCGCCTCGGACGTGATCGACGGTTCATTCTCCAGCACTTGTAACGTACGTCAGTCGAACCAGTGACGTCATTAACGCTGGTTGATGACGTCATCACGTGTGCTTCTCAGCTTCTATGTCTACCAACAAACACTTTCCTTGGCGCCCTGTTTCTCCTCATATTTAGAAATTGTCTTCATATTTTGACAATGCAATGGACATTTTATTCATCACCATGCAGATCTATCTAGACATAGTAAGTTGCAGACCGATAGAAGTTAATGTCAGTTAGGTGTCTTAATTGGCACCACGCATTGTCTCTTAATTTATCATACAAGTGAAGTCGCTTCGACGAGGTATTCACAATGGCGTAAGAGTACCTGAGGTGAGGCAACTGCTGAGTTTACCAGCAACCTGGCGTTACTATTACAGTGTCCAGATTGGTTTTATTAGCTGACAATGTATTGCATCGAGCAATATTGCATTACAGTATATTGCAATGCACTGCATTCGTACCGCATGTAGTAAAATCTCCGTTTTGCCTGATATGACACAGAACTTTGTGATCAATTGGTAATATATTAATTAAGAGCAATATTTATATACGATACTCTGCAATAAGTGCTGTTCTATAATTATAATGTAGCCTATTATGTAATAATTACTATGATTGGTTAATGGATTGATGTTATTTGCATGGTTTCCAGGGAGATTCCGGGGGTCCCCTGGTTACCAAGGACACTTGCGACCGCTTCCACGCCATCGGGATCGTGTCGGCGGGCGTCCAGTGCGGACCCTCGTTTCCGGCCATCTTCACCAGGATCTCAGAGTACCTGGACTGGATTGAGGACACGATTCCCATGTCCGATCGGACCTTATAAACCACGGCGCTTAGTTCAGAGACAATTCCGCCGTTTGCAAGGTCACAACGGCGAAAGCACAGAGATTAAGTGATCTGTGCTGCGAGTTGTCTGAGGCAACGGGATTCTTCGATATAATGGCGCACGATATTTTCAGCATATAAGTGATCTTAATAAATGTGATTTAAATGCGCGTCATTTGTTGATGGTTTACTTTTGAGTGGTGAGTAGGCACTTTGAAGTGTGGATGGAAGGGGTTCATGCTGCGAGCCCCAAGACCCGACAAAACAAAGCCAAACCGATATCAAGTCATGCGGATGTCATTCCGCTACTGTTACGGCAGTACGAGCATTAAGTGGTGAGACCCTATATTAAGAATATTAAGTTTGAGCTCATGGAAGCTCCAAGCATCTATTCCCGCCTTTCTTTCTGTTACGGGGGCAGAGGGCGGGAGCGGGGACATGACGTGCTCCATGGCACCGCTCCATGCCGACCCGCTCGGTTTTATTTTTTCAAACCCGCTCTAAAGACACACATTTTCAGAATCGCCCCACTCGCCATCCCTCGGTCGCTAGTTCTAAAATATAACGCCTCGCTAGGTTGGTGCCACTCGCCAGGTGGCGGTCTACCGTTTTACAACAGTCTGAACGACCTCACTCGCTAGGTTGGTGTTACTCGCCAGGTGGCGGTCTACCGTTTTACAACACTCTGAACGACCTTACTCGCCAGGTAGGTGCCACTCGCCAGGTGGCGGGCCACCGTATTACAACACTCTGAACGACCTTACTCGCTAGGTTGGTGCCACTCACCAGGTGGCGGGCCACCGTTTTACAACACTCTAAACGACCTTACTCGCTAGGTTGGTGCCACTCACCAGGTGGCGGGCTACCGTTTTACAACACTCAGAACAACATCACCCGCTACGTTGGTGCCACTCACCAGGTGGCGGGCCACCGTTTTACAACACTCTGAACGATCTCACTCGCTAGGTTGGTGCCACTCGCCAGGTGGCGACTACCGTTTTACAAAACTCCGAACGACCTTACTCGCTAGGTTGGTGCCACTCGCCAGGTGGCGGGCCACCGTTTTACAACACTCTGAACGACCTTACTCGCTAGGTTGGTGCCACTCACCAGGTGGCGGGCCACCGTTTTACAACACTCTGAACGACCTTACTTGCTAGGTTGGTGCCACTCACCAGGTGGCGGGCCACCGTTTTACAACACTCTAAACTACCTTACTTGCTAGGTTGGTGCCACTCACCAGGTGGCGGGCTACCTTTTTACAACACTCAGAACGACATCACCCGCTAGGTTGGTGCCACTCACCAGGTGGCGGGCCACCGTTTTACAACACTCTAAACAACCTTACTCGCTAGGTTGGCGCCAGTCACCAGGTTGCGTGGTACCGTTTTACAACACTCTGAACGACCTCAATTGCTATGTTGGTGCCACTCGCCAGGTGGCGGGCCAATGTTTTACTACATTAACATATAGGGTTCCGACCCTCAGGGAGCGGAAGTCCATTTAAGTAACTCATCAGTAACAAGGCCAAAGTGATAGATGGACAAACCAGCCTTTTGTTTATTCCCGCCTTTCATTCTGTTACGGGGGCGGAGGGCGGGAGCGGGGACATGACCTGCTCCATGGCACCGCTCCATGCCGACCCGCTCGGGTTTTTTTTCAAACCCGCTCTAAAGACACACATTTTCAGAATCGCCCCACTCGCCATCCCTCGGTCGCTAGTTCTAAAATATAACGCCTCGCTAGGTTGGTGCCAGTCGCCAGGTGGCGGGCCACCGTTTTACAACACTCTGAACGACCTCACTTGCTAGGTTGGTCCCACTCGCCAGGTGGCGGGCTACCGTTTTACAACACTCTGAACGCCCTCACCCGCTAGGTTGGTGCTACTCACCAGGTGGCGATCTACCGTTTTACAACACTCTGAACGACCTTACTCGCCAGGTAGGTGCCACTCGCCAGGTGGCGGGCCACCGTGTTACAACACTCTGAACGACCTTACTCGCTAGGTTGGTGCCACTCATCAGGTGGCGGGCCACCGTTTTACAACACTCTGAACGACCTTACTCGCCAGGTAGGTGCCACTCGCCAGGTGGCGGGCCACCGTACTGCAACACTCTGAACGACCTTACTCGCTAGGTTGGTGCCACTCACCAGGTGGCGGGCTACCGTTTTACAACACTCAGAACAACATCACCCGCTAGGTTGGTGCCACTCGCCAGGTGGCGGGCCACCGTTTTACAACAGTCTGAACGACCTCACCCGCTACGTTGGTGCTACTCGCCAGGTGTCGGTCTACCGTTTTACAACACTCTGAACGACCTTACTCGCCAGGTAGGTGCCACTCGCCAGGTGGCGGGCCACCGTATTACAACACTCTGAACGACCTTACTCGCTAGGTTGGTGCCACTCACCAGGTGGCGGGCCACCGTTTTACAACACTCTCAACGACCTTACTCGCTAGGTTGGTGCCACTCACCAGGTGGCGGGCCACGGTTTTACAACACTCAGAACAACATCACCCGCTACGTTGGTGCCACTCACCAGGTGGCGGGCCACCGTTTTACAACACTCTGAACGATCTCACTCGCTAGGTTGGTGCCACTCGCCAGGTGGCGACTACCGTTTTACAAAACTCCGAACGACCTTACTCGCTAGGTTGGTGCCACTCGCCAGGTGGCGGGCCACCGTTTTACAACACTCTGAACGACCTTACTCGCTAGGTTGGTGCTACTCACCAGGTGGCGGGCCACCGTTTTACAACACTCTGAACGACCTTACTTGCTAGGTTGGTGCCACTCACCAGGTGGCGGGCCACCGTTTTACAACACTCTAAACGACCTTACTTGCTAGGTTGGTGCCACTCACCAGGTGGCGGGCTACCGTTTTACAACACTCAGAACGACATCACCCGCTAGGTTGGTGCCACTCACCAGGTGGCGGGCCACCGTTTTTCAACACTCTAAACAACCTTACTCGCTAGGTTGGCGCCACTCACCAGGTGGCGGGCTACCGTTTTACAACACTCTGAACGACCTCAATTGCTATGTTGGTGCCACTCGCCAGGTGGCGGGCTACCGTTTTACAACACTCTGAACGACCTCAATTGCTATGTTGGTGCCACTCGCCAGGTGGCGGGCCACCGTTTTACTACATTAACATATAGGGTTCCGACCCTCAGGGAGCGGAAGTCCATTTAAGTAACTCATCAGTAACAAGGCCAAAGTGATAGATGGACAAACCAGCCTTTTGTCTATTCCCGCCTTTCATTCTGTTACGGGGGCGGAGGGCGGGAGCGGGGACATGACCTGCTCCATGGCACCGCTCCATGCCGACCCGCTCGGGTTTTTTTTCAAACCCGCTCTAAAGACACACATTTTCAGAATCGCCCCACTCGCCATCCCTCGGTCGCTAGTTCTAAAATATAACGCCTCGCTAGGTTGGTGCCACTCGCCAGGTGGCGGGCCACCGTTTTACAACAGTCTGAACGACCTCACTCGCTAGGTTGGTGCTACTCACCAGGTGGCGGGCCACCGTATTACAACAGTCTGAACGACCTCACTCGCTAGGTTGGTGCTACTCACCAGGTGGCGATCTACCGTTTTACAACACTCTGAACGCCCTCACCCGCTAGGTTGGTGCTACTCGCCAGGTGGCGGGCCACGGTTTTACAACACTCTGAACGACCTCACCCGCTAGGTTGGTGCTACTCGCCAGGCGGCGGGCCACCGTTTTACAACACTCTGAATTACCTCAGTCGCTAGGTTGGTGCCATTCGCCGCTTTACAACACTCTAACCGACCTCACAAGCTAGGTTGGCGCCACTCGCCAGATGGCGGGCCACCGTTTTACAACAGTCTGAACGACCTCACTCGCTAGGTTCGTGCTACTCACCAGGTGGCGATCTACCGTTTTACAACACTCTGAACGCCCTCACCCGCTAGGTTGGTGCTACTCGCCAGGTGGCGGGCCACGGTTTTACAACACTCTGAACGACCTCACCCGCTAGGTTGGTGCTACCCGCCAGGCGGCGGGCCACCGTTTTACAACACTCTGAATTACCTCAGTCGCTAGGTTGGTGCCATTCGCCGCTTTACAACACTCTAACCGACCTCACTTGCTAGGTTGGCGCCACTCGCCAGGTGGCGGGCTACCGTTTTACAACATTCAGAACGACCTCCCTCGCTAGGATGGTGCTACTCGCTAGGTGACGGGCCACCGTTTTACAACACTCTGAACGATCTCACTCGCTAGGTTGGTGCCACTCGCCAGGTGGCGACTACCGCTTTACAAAACTCTGAACGACCTCCCTCGCTAGGTTGGTGCCACTCGCCAGGTGGCGGGCTACCGTTTTACAACACTCTGAACGACCTCAATTGCTATGTTGGTGCCACTCGCCAGGTGGCGGGCCACCGTTTTACTACATTAACATATAGGGTTCCGACCCTCAGGGAGCGGAAGTCCATTTAAGTAACTCATCAGTAACAAGGCCAAAGTGATAGATGGACAAACCAGCCTTTTGTTTATTCCCGCCTTTCATTCTGTTACGGGGGCGGAGGCCGGGAGCGGGGACATGACCTGCTCCATGGCACCGCTCCATGCCGACCCGCTCGGGGCTTTTTTCAAACCGGTTTAAAGACACACATTTTCAGAATCGCCCCACTCGCCACCCCTCGGTCGCTAGTTCTAAAATATAACGCCTCGCTAGGTTGGTGCCACTCGCCAGGTGGCGGGCCACCGTTTTACAACAGTCTGAACGACCTCACTCGCTAGGTTGGTGCCACTCACCAGGTGGCGGGCCACCGTTTTACAACACTCTGAACGACCTTACTCGCTAGGTTGGTGCCACTCATCAGGTGGCGGGCCACCGTTTTACAACAGTCTGAACGACCTCACTCGCTAGGTTGGTGCCACTCGCCAGGTGGCGGGCCACCGTGTTACAACAGTCTGAACGACCTCACTCGCTAGGTTGGTGCCACTCACCAGGTGGCGGGCCACCGTTTTACAACAGTCTGAACGACCTCACTCGCTAGGTTGGTGCCACTCGCCAGGTGGCGGGCCACCGTTTTACAACACTCTGAACGCCCTCACCCGCTAGGTTGGTGCTACTCGCCAGGCGGCGGACCACCGTTTTACAACAGTCTGAACGACCTCACTCGCTAGGTTGGTGCTACTCACCAGGTGGCGATCTACCGTTTTACAACACTCTGAACGACCTTACTCGCCAGGTAGGTGCCACTCGCCAGGTGGCGGGCCACCGTGTTACAACACTCTGAACGACCTTACTCGCTAGGTTGGTGCCACTCACCAGGTGGCGGGCCACCGTTTTACAACATTCTAAACAACCTTACTTGCTAGGTTGGTGCCACTCACCAGGTGGCGGGCTACCGTTTTACAACACTGTGAACGACCTTACTCGCCAGGTAGGTGCCACTCGCCAGGTGGCGGGCCACCGTGTTACAACACTCTGAACGACCTTACTCGCTAGGTTGGTGCCACTCACCAGGTGGCGGGCCACCGTTTTACAACATTCTAAACAACCTTACTCGCCAGGTTGGTGCCACTCGCCAGGTGGCGGGCCACCGTGTTACAACACTCTGAACGACCTTACTCGCTAGGTTGGTGCCACTCATCAGGTGGCGGGCCACCGTTTTACAACACTCTAAACAACCTTACTCGCTAGGTTGGTGCCACTCACCAGGTGGCGGGCTACCGTTTTACAACACTCTGAACGATCTCACTCGCTAGGTTGGCGCCACTCGCCAGGTGGCGACTACCGTTTTACAAAACTCTGAACGACCTTACTCGCTAGGTTGGTGCCACTCACCAGGTGGCGGGCCACCGTTTTACAACACTCAGAACGACCTTACTAAGCAAATTTCACCAGTGTCGTGCTGAAGTACACGGTGATGGATGTCCTGGAGAACAAGGCTTGTAAGGACAGCTACGACTGGATCAACCACAACATATTGAAGACCATGGTGTGCGCCACGGACGTGATCGACGGTTCATTCTCCAGCACTTGTCACGTACGTCAGTCCAACCAGTGACGTCATTAACGCTAATTGATGACGTCATCACGTGTGCGTCACAGGTTACATATCTACCATCAAATACTTTCCTTTGCGGCATGTGTCACCTCATATGTAGAAATCAGTTGTGTTTTGGTTTTAAACCAAGGTATATCTTCATATTTTTACAATGCCATGGACATTTTTTCCTCCCCATGCAGATCTATGTCGTCTAAGTAAGTTACAGACCGATAGAAGTTATCTTAATTGGCACCATGTATTGCCTCTTAATTTATCAACCAATTGAAATATCTTTGACGAGGTATTCACAGTTGCGTAAGAGTAACTGAGGTGAGGCTACTGCTGAGTTTACCACCTCGCGGTTGTTACTGTAAATGGTTGCATTAGCTTACAATGTATTGCATCAAACAATATCGCATTACAGTATATTGCAATGCACTGCATTCGTACCGCATGTAGTAAAATCTGAGTCCGTATTGCCTTATATGACACAGTACTTTGTGATCAATTGGTCATATATTAAGGGTAACATTGACACTCTGCAATATCTGTTCTATAATAGTGCTGTTCCATAATTACAATATAGCCTATTTTGTAATAATAACTATGATTGGTACTCTGATGTTACTTGCATGGTTTCCAGGCTGATTTCGGGGGTCCCCTGGTTACCAAGGACACTTACGACCGCTTCCACGCCATCGGGATCGTGTCGGCGGGCGTCCAGTGCGGACCCTCATTTCCGGCCATCTTCACCAGGATCTCAGAGTATCTGGACTGGATTGAGGACACGATTCCCATGTCCGATCGAACCTTATAAACCACGGCGCTTAGTTCAGAGATAATTCCGCTCTTTGCAAGGTCACAACAGCGAAAGCATAGAGATTAAGTGATCTGTGCTGCGAGTTGTCTGAGGCAACGGGATTCTTCGATATAATAGCGCACGATATGTTCAGCATATAAATGATCTTAATAAAGGTGATTTAAACGCGAGTCATTTGCGGATGAATTTCTTCTGAGTGGTGAGTTGGCACTTTGACCATTTAATGAAATGCGGGTCATACTGCGTTACTAACGACACACGATACCCGACAGAGCACAGCCAAATCGACATTACGCCACCCGGATGTCATTCCGCCGCTGTTATGACAGTATTTTTCAGGATGTACGACAATACAAAATAGTTTTAAAAGGAAACCAAAGCAATACAACTAAGGATTAACAGTGTCTCCCCACCTCCATATTGATTGCATTTACTTGGTTTTTGCCTAATCACGCTGGTAGAAAGAAAATGCGACTGTAATAAAGCTATTAAATTAGATTTAAAACTAGTTAAAGAATACTCCAATGCCGTTACCGGTAAGTAATTATCGCACGAAACACGACAGCTAAATAAAACAATTAAATTTCACCCACTGCGACCAAAAATATTGTCAATATAAAATAATACCCACAATGTGAGCCCCCGTATTACAGTGTAAAGCTGGGTTTTAAAACAAACAACTAACCAACAGACAACGCTGTACTGTACCCCTCAGTATAAATAGAAAAGTGTATTTAAACGATACCATTAATGAAGAAGGTAACATTTTGGGGTGGAAAGAATTCATTCAGAAATATCCTATCCACCTGAATTTTGCAGATTTTTACGGTTTGACTCATTGTATACCTAGAGATTGGAAGTTAGATAGCAGCGCAAATGGACTTAAACTATCTCATGTTGCAAGTAAGCAAACAGAATTTATTACGAAAAGCAAGCGCACTTGCAACCAGTGTTATCAAATATTAATCAGATACGTAAAGTTCAGTAAGTGTAACGAAGAGAAGTGGTTTAAACACTTAAATATATATGTTACGGACAATGAATGGAAGCAACTATATCTGATGCCAACTATATGCACAGTGGGTGAAAAAATTAAGAAGCTTCAAATACAAATTTCTACATAGGTGTATCCCGACCAATAGATACTTATATATGTGTAAATTAGTATCCTGTGAAAAATGTACCTTCTGTAAGACTGGTAGAGAAACAGTTAAGCATCTTTTTTGGAAATGTAACATGGTGAGGAATCTCTGGGATAAGATTGGAATATGGTTGGATTCTATTTCGACGCAACAAACAAAAGGACTGAGTAAACAAATTAATTGTAAGTCCGTATTGCTGGGTGTTACTCCAAGTTCATCCAAACGGCTTATTAACCATTTGTTGATTATTGTTAAAAAATATATATATTTGTGTAAGTGGAAAGAATATACGCCAAGTCTATTCGGCGCGGTAAGGTTAATCGTATTTAATTACCAGTTAGAGAGGCGTATTGTGGAGAGTAAACCCCATCACAAGCAGAATGAGTTCAACAGAAAGTGGACACCCATTGTGAGTGGTTTATTGCGGTTATTTTAGCCGTATCTTGAATTTACTCCTCATGCACGAACAGAACAGAATCTCTATAGCCAATGTTTCCTTACTATGTGTAAATGTCCTGCCAGTTTCTTTCATGTAATAAAAAAAATAGAAAAGTATAGATGCAGTGGAGGCTGGGAGAGCTGACAGAGGCAAATATGCGTCGACAAGGTGTAACATACTACATCAACTGACAAGAGGACCTCGTGTGAGGTAAATAAACCGTTGGGCTAAATACCTCAGTTCACCAGCATCCCAAACTAGCAGCAGTCACACTATAATGAACGTCAGGCCGCCACAATGGACGTCTTGACGACTGAGGTCCTTCCGCCCAAGCCCAAGCTTCCATTCGCTAGGTGGAGCTCCGTTCGCCCAGTTGGCTCATCTTGTCCGCCACGACGGGAAGGCATGGCGGAGTAACGTCCGCGTTTCTTTGGTAAGGTGAATATTCAGTTTGAGGCTCGGCGAAGCCCTAATCACTCACACCTTTCTTTCTGCTAAAGGCCAGCGTGAGGCTATTCCATGGGCGGGGGGGGGGGGGGTGGTGGTGGTTGACCCTCTCGATGGCGCAGCTCCATGCCGAACCACTCGGTTTATTCTATTTCCAACCGCATCTAAAGACGCACATTTGCAGAGTCGCCCGACTCGCAACCCCTCGGTCGCCAGTTCTAAAATATCACTTCCATCTTTTTCGCTAGAAATTTCCGCTCTTTAGGGGTATCTTTTTTGTATAGAAATGTCCGCTCTCTCAGACATGACAGGGCACCTAGAGACCCCCCCCCCCCCCCATCCCCAACAAGATTCGTATATTAGAGCGCCCTCCCCCCGGGGGTGGAGGAGCTATGTCCCATAGACCAGTTCGTCCCGGCCGCTCGAGCTCTTGGCGCTGGTAATCATTCCGTATTCTGATACTTCATTATTTTTATCGATGTTTATTTCTGTTTTACGCCGTAAAAAATAAAACCAAGATACGACTACGGCCCAGGCCAGGTAACAGTTATGCCGTTTTAAAAGTCAGTTCTTTATCATCAAAAATTTCCGCTATCTATGTGTCTGCTGAACATAACACATTCAATATCTCAATTTTGGGTAAAGCTTCCCCCCCTATGCTAGGTTACAGCCATACTGTAATTACTCAGGACCTGGATGTGTCGCGTTATGACTTGTGCCAACAGTCCCTTCTCCAGAAAAGGTGCTTGGTCTTTTGGTTCGAGAAGGTGAACTGACGGAAAACAACTTGTGTCAATGTAATCTGTAGAGTCTTTGCTGACGGTAAACGGAAGCTAATGCCCAGACTTGAAGTGACCTAATAATACTGTGCCTTCCGTCAGTACTGACGTGTTCATAGCAAGGTTAACCAGTCTGTAACCATGTTATATGTACTCTTTGGTAAAGTCGCGGGATAAGGAGATAGCGCAGCGTTGCTCAATAGTTATATTGCATAATTTTACATTGCAGACTTCTAAAAACAAACGCTTACATATCACTTTTCGTTGGAAGCTGATGTTAGTGATGAAGTTTCACTATACGGGCTTTTATTTCCGGGGGAGGGGGGGGGGGGGCGGGGTGAGTGGGGTCGAGCCCAAAATTGAGATATTGAATGTGTCATGTTCAGTGGACGGACCCATACTCCCATTCGATAGGGGGCGCTCGGTCCACCGCCTACCGCTCAGCCGGGGTGAATTTGGATATGCGATCGGAGTAATCGGCGCGGATATTGGGGCATGCGGACTCACTCTTTCCGCTAATAGGCGGATCAATCTTAACCGAACTCAAAATCCGCGGTCCGCGTGAATGTTGCGATTGCTGGACTGCACAAATTATGAAGATCGTAAGATCGTTAAATAGCGCCATAAACATAAATCAACGGATACGTATTGTGTTCATTTTCTTATTCTCGTTGTTGTAATATTATTTACAGATTTTTTGCAGGTCACGTTACAACTATATATATATTAAATGTATTGTGGGGCCTGGACGCCATGTTGGAAATCCTCGTGATACTCCCCTGGGTGGGGAGTAAGGTCTGGGAATAAAATGTACCACGTGACCGCCCTATCGGACGACAATCTCCGCGTTCGGTTATGCACTCCGCGGAATCTGACTACTCCGCTCGGAAACCCGAACGCACAACCTGGGTCAGAACCGATATCCCGGCAGAGGGCGTGCCGCTTAAAGTTTAATTCAGTTCGGGGTTGAGTTGCGGAGCACGATCGACCGCCGCGAACAATTTGTTGCGGGCATATCCACTAAATAATTAACCCTAATTTTGAAATAACAGCCCACTCTAAATAGTGTAAAATATTGACAAATAAAGGATAATTATTATGCAACGATAATAGAGGTTACCCCTACGTATTTTAGAAGAATCGTCGTCCAGAATTGAATATTATAATGCGGGACTGCTCTCGCTGAGGCGGTCGATCGCGGTCGACCGTGCTCTGCAACTCAACCCGGCTTTGCGAGCGGAGTATTCTGACTCCGCGGAGTGCATAACCGAACGCGGAGATTGTGTTCCGATCGCGCGGTCACATGGTACATTTTACTCCCGGACTCAGAGGAAGATCACGAGGATTTCCAACATGGCGTCCAGGCCCAACAATACGTAATATATATATAACGTAGTATTTCGACATGCAAAAAATATGTTACTACTATTATAAGAACTAGAATAAAATAATGAACACAACACGTATCCGTTGATTTATTTTATGGCACTGTTTAACGATTTGTGCAGTCCAGCAAGTGCAACATTCACGCGGACCGCGGATTTCGCGTTCGGTTTAATTATCTTAATCCGCACATGAGCGGAAAGTATGAGCGCGCATGCTCCAAATATCTGCGCCGATTACTCCGGTCGCATATCCGAATTCAACCAAAGTCTCGTTCGCCAAGACTTCCGGTTTACTTATTTTGGGGACAAACTAACGCAGCACGTGTTCGGAACGAGTTTAGAATCTCTGCGCACACTGGTATCATGACTATCTGTGACGTAGTCGTGACGTATACGTTACGCAAAGACAGAGACAGGGAACCAGACTCCCTGCGCAAGAGCCAGGCGCCGAAGGGTGGGTCCATTGCGGAAGGTCTAGGGATATGATTAAGAATATTTAAGAAATATACCGGATAGACGACGTGAATTTTTCATTCATTTGCGCCATTACAATGACGAATATTTGTTGCGACGGGACAACACGACTGAGAGGGGCATCATCATCATTTATTTCGACCAGGAATCAATACAATACAACATAGCATACAACAGGAAAAAAAAAAAAAAAAAAAAAAAAAAAAATCCCTGGTCGAGGAGACCACCATTATGACAGAGTCGCTGGCATGGTGGCCACCTCAACGCAAAAAAAAAACACACATAATAAAAAAAAAAAAACACACACAGAAAAAAAAACAGCGGAGGACAAGACTCTATAAAGACAAATTGACAAGTTAACAATTACCGAAATACACCGTTGTAGTTCGATAGTACAAATACGAAATAAGAATAATTTTTTGGGGGACTAGATAAAACGTAATTCTTTTTGGCAGACATAACAAAGGACTTTAAAACAGTCAAAACAGTACCTATCAAGAAGTCTTTTTTTAATATAGGTTGAGTATCCCGCTATTGAATGAGTAAATATCTTCGTTAAAGTCTCTTTTGGAATTTGGTTTATTAAATGGGTTAAGTAATAGCGGATGCAGTTTTCGGCAAATTTGTGCTTGGTTCTGGGTATAATTATATTTTGCTTACGTCTGGTGTTATGCTCATGTCGGTCCAATATACGGGGAAAATGGAAAGAGGTAATAAAATATACAGGGAGATCATCATGCAGCAGCCTGTAATAAAACTTCAAAGTCTGTAACTCATGAATGTCGTCTATTTTAAGGAGATTCAATCGCCTAAATAAGGGATCAGTGTGCGCAATATAATGAATCTTTGTCATGATACGGATGGCTCTTTTCTGAATATTTTTCAATCGATCACTTTGGTGGCCCCAGGCTAATATACAGTAATGCAAGTGAGATAAAATGAGCGAGTTATAAATGGTTAGCAGAATATGTTGAGGAAGGGTATATTTTAGATGCTGCATAACTCCAACTACCTTAGATACTTTGAAAGCAATTTTATCACCGTGACTGGACTATTTCAGATGTTTATGTAGAAACTAACTCTTTTTTAATTTCCTACGAAAACGAGTCATTATAACGTCACGCGGATTCTCCCCGGTGACAACGTTGGCGCAACGCTTCAAACAGAAACTTACAAAAAATGAGTAAACATTGTCTTTTCGGGATACAACAGTGATACGAAAACATCCATCTGGTCTTATTTTACCTTTACCATGTGGTTTAATGACGCATCCGTGTGTTGTTACTCCGTGCACTGCACATTGGGACAGCGGAATGGTTAAGTCGATCACTTGCTCTTGACATTATTGTTACCGCGGAGGCACCTGAGACTGTGACGTCACACGCTGTTTTGGGGAACTCGCGAAAGTTCGGGTGCAGGATTAAATTTAGAACGCTATTTTTAGCTTTCGTGTGTTTTGAAGACGGATTTTGCCTTGTATATTCCCAAAGTTCAGTGTTTTATCGCCTCTAAATATTTTAAAGCAATATATTCCGTAATTTTGTGTATTACCAACCTCTTCTCCATGTTAAATAAGTACATTCTGTCTTGAATTTAAATCCTGAAACCTGCGGGCTATCCGGAGAGAACCATTTTGGTCAACGGAGCAGAAGTGCAGAAGGCTTTATATCCCTGCTCGCCTGTTCGCAGTTCGCTATTTTGTGTGTGGTCGACCGCGACTCGCTATCACGTTCGCGCGCGATATAAATAAACCGCGCAGTTTTATGTTGAAATGGTTGTTTCACAGACTCAAAGAAATAGAAAACATATGCATCATAAATTTTGAGATAATTTTAGTCTTGATTCTAAAATGTAACAAATCTAAGATGGCGCATGTAAGTATATTGCTTTAACGTACACTCCCATAGCCATGTTTAGTAAAATGTTACTCGTAGGCTTTAGAATAAACCTGGAAAGAAATTGACTTGTAGCTGTCTATACTTCAACATGGAGCACGTATTTGTTTGTCCCCAAAACCGAAGTCTCGCGGCCCGATCGCGAGAACTGTATAGCCCTATAGAGCATGTATTGTTCAGAGCACGTTCGGCGCCATGGCAACTACATGATTTTATGACGTGTTCTTTAGTATGTTTGCGAAAGTGCGTCTGCTGCCAATGGGGTGTTAGCACGAAGAAAAAATTGTGTGTCATAAAAAGGGATAACATCGCAGTGCAAACATAAGTTTGGATCATTAAAACTGCACGGTGTTGCTTTCTCGCGTCAGAGATTTTCAGAGCGATCGCGGCAAATTCGCGGAAAATAAAGGCCCAAACGTCACTCTACGGCATTTACTACTTTTTGTTAGTACCATACCGGACGAATTTATCCGATTTTAAGTAATCAAAACTTCTGTTACTTTCGAAATATGTTTTCGATCTTTTTCGACATTTGATCCCGTGTTATTTAAAATGTTTTTGAGCTTTAATTGTCATCGTACGACAACAGAATGTATATATTTTCGAATTTTGCATCGCAAATACGAATTTCAACGGAAGGAGCCCCTTCATGACCCCAGCGCCATTAACCTTGAGGTTGGCGGTTACGTGGGGCGGAGTCGATGTGAGGAACAAACTCCCTCTGCCGGCAGAGTGGGTCAGAACGCGATTGCACGGAGGAAGCAGCCGATAACAGTTAAGTAGCGTAGCCCCTAGCTTCGCCTGACGGGATTGTCGTATATTATTCGCCACGGGGAGAAAATTCATTACTCGATTACATATTCTTATCAGATATTTTCACATGAAACAGCCTCGGGGGTCAGTCTAAGAACAGAACGTTGAGAACACTGACTTAAAGAGCAGGACGCAAAATGAAAGAGAGGGTGGCTCGTTACGAACTTGCCGACCGGTGGGGGGTGAAACCACCCCTGTGAGGCATTGTCATATTCATTTTGGAATATTTGGCAAGGGAGTGGCGGGGCAGATGGCCGCCGCTTCCGACGGTTTTGGAGAGTCCCGACCCTCAGTGTGGTGAAGTCCGTTAAGTAACTCGTTAGTAGCAAGACCAAAGTGATACATTAGCGAACATACCTTTCGTTTATTCGTTTTGCAATCACTTGTCATAAACACAAATCAGCATTAAATACCTATACAAAAAACGTCTTTCGTATAAAATCGAAAATTACAGCACCAAATTATCTCCTCACAGCATACTGTGTCTAACATATTGTTCACATCTTCGGCAAATAAGTCACTGACTTCCAGTCTGACTTCAAACTTACTAAACACATACTCGTTACGATACTCTCCCCGCGCACCGGTAGATGGCGACAGCGGCTGGTCCGTCAAAAGGAAACCCTACTTCCCCTTTGTGTTTTACATTTAGTTTTAAATCAATTGAGGCAGAAATGCGCACATAGTTTAGGCGTCCAGGCATATCGTTGCAAATCCGAACGATGACGTCACCGTGACATCACAGCTCTCGCTCTGATTACGACAACCAAACGAGTCGTTTATGCTCAATACAAACACTCGAAAATCATTGACACTCAATTTTCGGTCTTTCATCCGCAGCAGGAATATTAAATGTAAAAATGTCTAAACAGCTCTCCATACATCTTCCACCAAATACACAGTGAGACCAGCGTTGTCAATTGCGTCTACACACTGATTAAATATCTACGTGGCTTTTGCACTTGGTTAAGTCCAGTTTTGTTTCAGACTCATGTCTTAGTCATTAGAATCACCCCGGGGAGGGAAGCAGAGCCAGAACGTGGACAAGACCACCACTGCGGTCCGCAGTGAAGTACATGGTGTCGTCCGCAGCGATGTGAAGCGGCGCATGGTTCCCGGTGTTCACGGTCGTCAGGGTCTCACCGCTTGGTGAGATCACATAGATACATCTGTCGACCTCGTCCCCAACCAAAAAGTTTACCCCGTCCTCGCCGAGAGGCCCAGGTTCCTTTAATCCTGGAGGTCTGATCACGTGACCCGAGGTGTCTCCTTCGGTGTAGAGCACGAGGGTTTTGTCTTCCCAGTAGTTAACCATTAGAGTGGGGCCGAGGATCGCTAGCCTCTCTGGGTGATACGTAACCCTCGGTGGACGGCTTAAAGTGATGACCACGGCGTCTGTTGTCAGTGACACTTTGTGTACGCCATTCGCACAGGCCACGTACACGTGTTCCTTGTCACGTGGGTCCAGCGCCATGTGTTCCGGTCTCGACAACTTACCCCCGGCCGTCAGCTTCCCGACCACACGAAGACCATCTACTTGTATCCACTTCACTATAGTAATGCTGTTCCCACCTCCGCTGCACACGTAGACCGTGTCTGTGTCCTTGTCACTCACACAGTGCCATGGGCTCTGAATGTCGACATGAGACACGTAGGAGTGTCTGGCAGTAGGCTCCGGGCCAGTGAAGGCCACCAGTCGGTGACTTCCCTCGTCAGCCATCAGGATGAGGTCGCCGAGGACACAGACCCCGCAGGGATACCTCAGACGTCCCGCGCCCTCTGTGTCTCCAACTGAAGACGTTATTCTCAGACCGCCGTAGAATGCCTCGGTCTGAATCACAACAATGTATGCACAATAGTGTAGAACATACTACACACATACATAGAAACAATACACTTAAATAAACCGGATTTGTTAAAATAAGTGAAAAAGACAACATATATAGAATTTAAATCAGACTCCGTATCTTATGGAAACCGTTAACCTTGGTCAAGCTTCGGATGTATCACAGGGAAAAGGCGTTATCAATACATACGATTCATCACCGAGATTTCTAAAACAATCTATTGACTGAGCGCACCAGAGAAACACAGACCATACCTTAACCCTACCATTGATGTCAGCATCAGACCAACACATAGGGCCTACCCTGCCTGCACCAGACAAACATTTTGGGACTACACAGTCGGCCCCAGGCCAACAGATCGGGCCTTCACTGCCTGTCTCAGACCAACACATAATGCCTAAAGTCTGTACCAGACCAACAAACATGTTCTACACTGTCTGCACCAGGCCAACACATAGGGCTATCACTGCCTGTCTCAGACCAACACATAATGCCTACACTGTCTGTACCAGACCAACAAACATGTTCTACACTGTCTGCACCAGGCCAACACATAGGGCCTTCACTGCCTGTATCAGACCAATACATAGAGCCAACACTTTCCCCACCAGATACCAAACGCATATTCTGTAGACAATTACACTTTGTTATATATCTTCTGGACGAAATTTAGACAAGCTCATAATTGTATAAATCGCATATGCCGTTAACAGGGGGACTCCCTGAGCACAACTCTCTTCAACGCACATATCGATGATGTAGTTGACGATTTTAAAGATACAGATACTGATCATGTACGGTTACAAGACCTTTCAGTTGAATGTCTGTTATATGCCGACGACTTGCTCATAAAATATCAAAGTCTCTCACTCGACTACAAAATGCCTTGAGATAGGTTGGGGTTAACCTGTAGTCGGTACGGATAAAAAGGCTTCACTGACCTGCTATCAAGCGAACATCCGGCGTTATTATTTGCAGTTAGTTGTTAGGTTTATTGATGTATGAATGAAAATACGTGTGTGAATACTTTTGGCAATATTTCTCTTTTATTCGGTATTATTCGCTACATGGGCAATACGCATGTATCATGTATCTCAAGAATAACACCAAAAGATGTCTGAGAACACTTTTGCCAGTCATACTATTTCCAAGATGGCGGATACTCACGAAGTCGTGTGGAGGTCGTTGTACGGCCAATCATTACATATAGGGCTCCACGCGTTGACAGACCTCCCTAGAGACTTCTTTGGGCATGGGGGACCAACATGTAGTGCGTTATACAATGAATGCTACCCAGAGGCAGTACTTACCGGAGTCGTTCGCCTTCTAAACATGGCCGGTCGGTCCTTCCGAAGGGACTCCAAGCTCCCGGGTTCTTTCTTTATCACCTGGCCTAAAACGTTTAAGGCATCCAAGTCTCCTGATACGTAGACAACTTCAAGACCATCGTTGAGGATATCTGTATCCACCAACCCGAGGCGGCATGACTTGATGACGTCACCAGTGTGGGCGAGGTTACTCTCGGAATAACGTAACCATGACAAGGCAACTTTAAACACTGTATTTTCATCCCTGACTTCCAGACGATCATCTTCCAAGAGTCGGAGTAATGTGTCAACATCCAGCAGCCCTTTGAACTTCTCACTGCCACTGAGTTCTTCAAAATGGCCGACGATTTGACTAACGCAGGTTTCATAGACATCCTTGATGTTGTACTTTTTCGCTGCGTGCAACATGGCCATTAGCTCTGCTCCGACTGAAGCGCTCAAGTTGCTATCAAAGTACTTTTTCTCCAACGACACCACAACGTCTATCTGTAGGCGGCGGGCGCACATTATGACGTCACAAAGGTTCTTAGCCGTCACCTTGCATTCACCTCTGTAGATCCACCCCAGTATAGCGCTGAATGCAGTCTTTGTCATATGACCACCCGTCAGTGATATGTGCTTTATACCAGAAGAATCCTGGTGTTGGTCGTGCGCTTGCTCAGTTCTCTGACAAAGAATGTCTTTTGGGACAGGAAGCGAGTCCCTTGAATCCCAATCGACGCCGTCCTCCCCGGCACAGGTACTCGGCCCGGTCTCGGTTTCTGTTCTCGGTGAACTCACCGCACGATGTTCTCCTACACCAGGCGGCACCTCGCCTTGTGAGCCTGGCGGCAGATCATCCTCGCCTGACCTTGGGACATCCTGCGTCTCGTCGGTGGGCGACCCGTCAAGTATCGCGCTGCATTCGCCATGCAAAAAGCGAGTCACAAAGTACCCACTCCAGGCGGCGAGAATGGCCTTGTGACAGTGAAAGGCTTCCCCGTCAAGCGTTACCGTAACGTCAGCAAAGTCTGAACACGTGTCTTCAAGGGTGATGTAGGCGTCCCGCCAGATGTCGCTATAGAGCTCATGTATGTCAGGCCGGGGTATGCTGGAACATAGAATACGTCAGGATATCACACGCTCGTATCTCTATATGTGATGGAGAACTGATGGTGTCCCTAATCAACATGGACAGTGGGCAACGTGGGCGAGCGCCACTGCGGTGGGCGAGCGTCACTGCGGTGGGCGAGCGTCACTGCGGTGGGCGAGCGTCACTGTAGTGGGCGAGCGTCACTGTAGTGGGCGAGCGTCACTGCGGTGGGCGAGCGTCACTGTAGTGGGCGAGCGTCACTGCGGTGGGCAAGCGTCACTGTAGTGGGCGAGCGTCACTGCCGTGGGCGAGCGTCACTGCGGTGGGCGAGCGTCACTTCGGTGGGCGAGCGTCACTGTAGTGGGCGAGCGTCACTGCGGTGGGCGAGCGTCACTGTAGTGGGCGAGCGTCACTGTAGTGGGCGAGCGTCACTGCGGTGGGCGAGCGTCACTGCCGTGGGCGAGCGTCACTGTAGTGGGCGAGCGTCACTGCGGTGGGCGAGCGTCACTGCGGTGGGCGAGCGTCACTGCGGTGGGCGAGCGTCACTGTAGTGGGCGAGCGTCACTGCGGTGGGCGAGCGTCACTGCGGTGGGCGAGCGTCACTGTAGTGGGCGAGCGCCACTGCGGTGGGCGAGCGCCACTGCGGTGGGCGAGCGTCACTGCGGTGCGCGAGCGTCACTGCGGTGGGCGAGCGTCACTGCGGTGGGCGAGCGTCACTGCCGTGGGCGAGCGTCACTGTAGTGGGCGAGCGTCACTGCGGTGGGCGAGCGTCACTGCGGTGGGCGAGCGTCACTGCGGTGGGCGAGCGTCACTGTAGTGGGCGAGCGCCACTGCGGTGGGCGAGCGCCACTGCGGTGGGCGAGCGTCACTGCGGTGCGCGAGCGTCACTGCGGTGGGCGAGCGTCACTGCGGTGGGCGAGCGTCACTGCGGTGGGCGAGCGTCACTTCGGTGGGCGAGCGTCACTGTAGTGGGCGAGCGTCACTGTAGTGGGCGAGCGTCACTGTAGTGGGCGAGCGTCACTGTAGTGAGCGAGCGTCACTGCGGTGGGCGAGCGTCACTGCCGTGGGCGAGCGTCACTGCCGTGGACGTAACTGCTGTGGGCGTGAGGACCAGGTTGGTACGTTGGTTGGTTATTCAGGACGCTTTAACCACGTTTGGTCAAATCGCGTCAATGGGAGAAGGAAGGGAGAGTGAAGCCATGTCCCCGGGGGTAACCCCCTACTCTTTACGAAGAAAGACAGGAGATCTTTATCCTGCGACCACACAGACATGGCCACAGCAGGGCTCGAACCATCGATCCCCGCGCCGTTAAGCTCTCAGGTGACCAGAGCACTCAAGGCGCGCGATCTAGCCCACTGAGCTATCGCGGCGGTCCCGCGTGAGGACCAGGACTACAAAGACAACACGAACATGTAAATCTGCAAAGTATTATAATAAGCTATTGCGTCTTGGAGACAGAAATAGGCAATATAAATATGTGAATATACTTCCGTCTATCAGTGCTTCAGTCTTACCTTGCTTTGGTAAGTCGCGAGTTCGCCCTGTCAATAAACATCTTGGAATGGTCTTTTTCCAGTTGCTTCAAAATCTTCTTGTCAGACTCCCGCGCCGCTAGAGCATCCAGAAGAATGTCACAACACTGACTGTTGATAGATAGGATCTTGATGTCGAGGGCTTTCCGGATTGTCCCGGCACTGACCAAACCGACTCTCAGTGACTTCACGATATCTTGTAAATAAGTCAGACGATCGTCACTGTGGTTAAGCCAGGCAAAAGCCGCACTGAAGACGATGTCTTCACTCCCAGCCTGCAGCTGATCCATACGGATCAGCCCAAGCAAGTCGTCTGCCTTCAGCGCAAGGAAATCTTCCATGTTCGCTACCTCCTGAAATTTCCATGCCATCCCTTCCAGAATAATATTTCTCACGGCCGGCACTCCACAACTGTGGGCCAGACTGAGGTGATCGAACATACGACTCACAGAAACACCGCGTGAGTACTGATACCGTATGGAGTCTGTCAACATGTCCACCGTTTTGTCCATCTGCAGATAGAAGGCAGTTGGTAGAGTATACTCAATAATGTCCAGTGACAGACTCAGTTCTCCCAGATACATCCAGTTGTGCAGCACAGAAAATGCCTCCGGTGACACCATGTGCCAATGAGGCAATATCACGTGACTGGCTTGTTTCTCGGTGAAGTCGCTGCTGAACATAGACCGGAAGTAGCCGCTCCAAGCGGCCAGGAGAGCCTTGTGGCAGGGGAAGGCCACATCGCCCACAGTCACCGTGACGTCAGCCAGCGCTCCTGTATCGTGGAGCTTTCTGTTGGCTGCTGTTATCCCCACGTCGTGCACTCGGCGTAGGGACGCGGCATCAATCTTATTGGTGTGATAATAATCTACAAGTGCAGGCGAAGGTTGCAACCGTCAGACAAAGTAAATTAGGACATAAAATACTACAGCTAAATAGGTCATATGGACAACGTAAATACATAGAATGTTCTACAGAATATTATGTGGTATACTGTATTATAAAATCCTGTACAAAAAGTGCGCGCTATGGAATATTGCATAAAAGCTATAGTGGGATCCATGGTATACAATAAAGTTCGTCAATAATACTTTATACTGAAGAAAGACTACGGAACAGGATATTAAAATTCGATAGTGTACTAACATTTCAGTAAGACTTAGTTACAACACTATTCGTTATAATAGTACAAGTTTGTATTGTAGAAAGTTTGCTGGAATACTATAGTTCTATCTGTTATACTTAGTCACTATAGTAATAGCAAAAAGTTCCATGGTCAATACCATGGAGCTTACGATTGCAAATGCCATAGCCCTTCCTATAGATAGTAACTATAATATTTTCATACAGTATTCACTATAGAAAGTCAATACTATAGTAAGTTATATAGGAGTGAGGGTCGTCTGGGCTTGGTGGGGCAGCCTGGGATTGGTGGAGGCAGTCTGGGATTGGTGGGGAGCAGTCTGAGATTGGTGAGGGCAGTCTGGAATTGGTGGGGAGCAGTCTGTTATTGGTGGGGGCAGGCTGGGATTGGTGGGGGCAGTCTAGGATTGGCAGGGGCCATCTGGGATTGTGGGTCCGTTTGAGTTGGTGGGGGTAGTCTGGGACTGGTGTGGGACAGTCTGGGATTGGTGGGGCTGTTTGGAGTTGGTGGGGGCAGTCTTGGATTGGTCGGGGCAGTCTGAGATTGGTGGGGGGAGATCTGATATTGCTTTAGGACAGTCTGGGATTGGTGTAGCACAGTCTAGGATTGCCGGCAGGAGGCTGTTTGGCATTCTGGGATCGGTGGAGGCCGTCTGGGATTGGTAGGAGCAGTCTGGGATTGATGGGGACATTCTGCTATAAGTAGGTGGGAGTGGTGAAGGCCGTTTGAGGTTGGTGGGGGCGTCTGGGATTGGTAGTTTAGCATGGGTATGGGGGCCAGTTTAGGCAGTCAGGAATTGGTGTGGGTATCTAGCATATAGTGGCCCTGCTAGACATATAATGCGAAAATAATAATTAAGGATGGGAGAAACACAACATTATATTCCAAAAGCTTGTTTAGCTATTCAAACGGAAAGGCAGGAGACGTGACTGTTCTACCTTGTAAATAGATGCTGAGCGTGCCCAATTGAAAAATATAGTTACAATGTTGTAAAATATACTTTTGATGTGATTCCTAAATATAAATTTATTCAAAAGTATCAATACAATTTACTGGTAATGCTGCATATGAGCATTGTATTCCATCATCAACTTTACATTTCAAGAACATATTTATGCAAACAAACATTTGCCTTTGCGACTATTTTGGTAGGCCTATAACTGGACTGCTTGGACAATAGTTCGGGTAGCAGAGGAGTGGGTACAGGGATATGGTGTGGGGATTTTGTGGCCAAGTTTAATTTACTATGTTATGTGTTGGCCGATATGATTACTTGATGCAGGAGAGCAATAAATTTAACAGCCTGCAATATCACTTGCACATATGAATGATAAATAGAACGATAGCATATTTACTACCATATATATGGTATGAAATAAATATTGATGAGACTGCTCGATCAAAGTATTTGTCAGACATTACTCATATCCTAATTTACCTTGGGTTTGGGGGGGGGGGGGTGGGTAGCAATCAAACTTGTTGGCCAGAATGCATGACATGGAATAGGATAGGTTTACCCTTGGTGCATGTGCCCCTAGGCAAGCCAGCTTCTCTAGTGACACAACTTTGTCTCCCAGACAAATACAAACTTCTCTAGCTGTCCTAATGTGACCCTTGTCATAATTTATCCCTTGCGCAATTAATAGTATGTTATTATGTAATCTCTAAAACCAAAAGATTTGTTTAATCTCAAAAGCTCAGTCACCTGATTGTTGTATGGAATAAAGATTTGCTTCAGTTGAGACATGGCCAGCCCATAAAACTGAGGTGCTTTTGTGCTTATAAACACAACATGGTGTCAGAAGTGGTTTGACAGCATTATTATTAGCCCTGAAAGACCCAGGTCTCGCTACCGCTCCGCCAGGGTCCTAAAGTGCAGCCTGCAAAGCTTCAGCGATTTGAAACCCCTCCACTTTAATCTGCCACTTTGTGTGTCACTTTGTGGGTGAATACCACATCCAATCCTTATTATATTTAAATTCTACATACCTTAAACTATCTATTTACGTATATTTTGTTTCTTTAAAGAACTGCTGATGCACACAATAACGGCGATATTATGCATTTCATTTGTAACATTCTCGTAGCCATTCGAAGTGACAAGCAGCAAATATGTCAACAGATGGCGCTACAGGGCAGAAGTGGCAAATTCCCCGGTTTTACCGGTTTACCTCGTACAATTGTGCTAGGCGCTCGCGAAAAAAACTGGGTGTCTTCTGGATGTGGAAATCTCGACATGATGATGACACCAAGATTGGATGAAGCCTTGCATTGTACTGTGCAATCTTTGTGTCCGTTATATCATGATTTCTACATCCAGAAGACACCCTTTTTTTCTTGCTGAGATGCGCAAAAACATCTTCGGAATGTGAGCGCCAAGCAAAATTAGACGATCGAGGTAAACTTGTAAAACCAGGGAATTTCCTGCTTCCGCCCTGTAGCACCATCTGTTGACAAATTTGCTGCTTGTCACTTCGACAAGCAGCAACAGTTCTTTAAAGAAACAAAATAAATGTAAATAGATAGTTTAAGGTATGTAGAATTCAAATATAATAAGGATTGAACGTGGTATTTACCCACAAAGTGATACTAAGCAGATTAAAGTTGAGGGGTTTCAAATCGCTGAAGATTTGCAGGCTGCACTTCAGTCTTCAGGACCCTGGCCGAGCAGTAGCAAGGTCTGGGTTCTTCAGGGCTACATTAATCAGTGTTAATAGTAGTAAGCTTAGTAACTACTCAGTACTTTCAAAATTTAAAGATTGCTGTGAGACATGGAAGGACAGTGTATTTGAAAGGCACCAATTTTGAAACAGAAATCAGCAAAAATGTGAATCCATCGATCAGTGACAATGGGTGACCGCATTGCGAAATAGAGCATCTACATGTGTTGGCGCAAGTGCCCCCAGGCAAGCCGGCTTCTCTAGGGTCACAACGGTAACGATGTAAAAAATCCTTCGACGTTAGTAGGGAATCAACTGTAGCTTTTATTATAATGTGTGTTCGAACAATCATACACACTTTCTTGATGTCAGAAGATAGAACAAGGTATATGGAATACGTAAGCACTATTATTGTACGCGCCCACATTATAATAAAAGCTACAGTCGATTCCCTACTACCGTCGAAGGATTTTAACATTGTTACCATTGTGCCCCTAGAGAAGCGGGCTTGCCTGGGGTAGCAAGGTCAAAGGATTTCGCTTACCTTCTGCTAACATGGGCGATAGGCAGTATGAAACAATCACTCTTATGCACTTCATGTGTAGGTTATGAGATTAATCTCTGCACATTTTGACTCACAGATGTTTTTTCCTTTCAATTCAATAAAATCCTGCTGCATGAATCGACTGTTGACCGAGATATATATATCAAAATAAATTACATTTTTAACTTTGCGTGTGCGCCGGTTCGGCCATTTTGCAAATCGGTGTCACATGGCCTATCATACAAATGGTGTTTTCTTCCTCCGTAGGGAGAGTTCCCAAACTATCAATGGCGCAAATGAAAGCCCAGGCTTTAGAGCCAAAATGATACAAAAATCTGAATAATTCGTCCAGTATTTCTCTGTTAAAATTGAAGTCTGAAATTGGTGTTTTTCACCGTGGTAGTGTGCATTTATTTCGATGGGAATCATCGGGAATCATAGTACATTACTTAGAGGAATGTCTATTTATATCAGACAAACTGAGATTGTCCCCATAGAGTGGAGCGCAAAACAGCGCAAGCGGCTTGAATGAGGCCCTAGTCCCAGAGCTGGTCGCCATCTTGCCTTCTTGTCCAAATGAGCCTCCAATTCGCGTTGCATGCTGGGTAATTTGTGTCCGACTGCAGGGATCAGTTTTCGCGCGTTGTTGTGAACTCGTGCAGAAATCGGCCGTAATCGATGCCTGATGATAATGTCAACTCTAGAAATCCAAGCATTTTGATGACCGATAGTGTGTTTGACATAAATAGTGTCGCGTGACGATGTTATCTTTACCTCTAACTGCGTAACGGTGGGAGGTTGTTAACCGAGGTATAGTTTCATGTCAGTTTGTGTGTTTCATGTGACTGTATGCAAATTACATTGCAGGCTGTTCCAATTATCACACTCCCGCCCCAAGTACTTGTATCGGCCAACTTGTAGTACACGTGTTTGCAGGGGGAGTTACCGCAGTAGAATAAGTAACACTGCTCCAGCTGTGCCTTGCATGGTTTCTTCACCGATGTCAATGCGCATCAGGCGTTGATAGAGCTTATTAAACAAAAAAAAAATCACTTACTAATCTGTTATTATATTGTGTTATAGCAATATTTTCAAGCCGCTTGATGAAAAACACCTGGCAGGTTAATCTATCTGCACCGGGACATTACTCCACCCCCACACATTGGCTGTGTTGTAACATGGCCCACCGGCCAAAACGCGGTCCGCCTTTATTCATGTCCCTCTGTGCGACTAATATTGCATGTAACTTTACTTCCATTCACTCTACGATACTCAATCAAGTACCATTCTCTTGCCCAGAACAAGACCTATCCAATGATATATACATTGCATGATTAGATAGTCATCCAGACCCCAATTAGGCCAGGAATGGGACCTCGATAAACATGCCTCAAAACCGGCAGAAAAGTTAGCCCAAAATTGGTTTTTAAATCGTCACAACTTCGTTAATATTCATCGTAGATCGCTAAAACTAGGACCAATCATTTTCTCTGGACGAGATCGTTCGAATGGTATATATTTTGCTAGGCATTTCTAAAAATATAAAAATGGTCTGACCTCACTACCTGGGGGCACTTGCGCTAACCACGTGTGGTGAATTCGGAAACCAGAACTTGCGGGTGCAGTTTCGAACATCGACACCATGTCATTTGTTTCCCTGTTCATTAGGAACATTCCCAGAACTAGTCTGTGACTTACCTCAGTCAACAATCATAAAATACACAGATAAATAGAGAAATTCGTTAAGTTCTGTGTCAACGTTTCGCGCTGCACAGACAGTTTGCCGCCAGAAATGCCAAATGGGGAATCCCCCGACCGTTTACTTTTCATGCTTCGTCTTGGCGCGCGTCAGCGCCTGCCAGTTGTGATCTACCATTCGTTGTCTGCCATTTACGGAGAGAGCCGCGGCGTATGCCAGTTATTGTCGGCCACTTATGCAGGGGGACGGGAGGGTCTTTCGGAGCCAACGGGAGGTGCCAGGGTGGGGTGGGGGGCACTATTATTCTAATCTCGTTGAGGGGTTGGCATGGACGCCCATGCATTTCACGAGACATTGGAACTCCGAGAGCAGCTTTTGGGGATCGTTATCCGTCTGCTTCAACTGGAAGGCCGACCCTTTCCCTATTTACTGCGACCCGTTAATCCGCACGTTACACGTCTGTGAACTCCTCGGCACTCGCGATATCATCCTTCAGGGCATTTTTTCCCGTCCAGTCTTGAGCAGTCCTCATATTGCTGATATTACTCTCCCGAATTATTGGGGATTCGCGATTCATTGGGGGTTCCCCCCGCCCCCCTCATCATAAGATGATGTGCAGTGAATTCGTCCCAAGACGAACTCGCCACACTCGGCAAGTGAACTCGCCACACCCTGGCCCTCCCGGTAATTGTTCAGAGGCGAATCTAGGAATTTGCCAAGGGGGGGGGGGGGGTTGCTCTCTGAAAACTTGCGACCGGGGGGGCGGGGGGGGGGGGGGGGCGGGGGTGTGCTCTCTGGGACTTGCGACCCGGTGGGGGGGTGCTCTCTTTTTGCCAAGGGGGGGTTGCTCTCTGAAAAACTGGCGACCGGCGGGGGGGGGGGGGCGCTGCTCCGAGAAGCCGACTTTAACAGTGTATGTTCAGGTTCCCAAGGGGGGGGGGGGGGGTAATTGCAACCCCCCTAACTCCCACCCCTGGATCCGCCACTGTTGTTTATAGTGAAGACGATATAGATAAAGTGATAAAAGCTCACAAGCAATCCTACATATTTCAGTCAAATGAAACTTTTGAAAGATATGTATTCAACAAACGTGACCAAGAAAATGGAGAGTGTATATTGAGAAGTATCTGTCTACTCTAAGGAACTTCGCGAAACGGGGGGGGGGGGGTGCTCTCTGAAGACTTGGGACTTTAGCATGTATGGTAACATGTATGTTGTATGTTTAACCCCCCTAACCCCCCCCCCCCCCTAGATTAGATCCGCCACTGCTCTGATGAACTCCGCGGGGGAACGGGGGTGGGGGGTGGGGAGGGCGGGTGCGTTTCGTTGCCGCGAAGTAATGCCTCTTCAGAGCTGATTTTGGCGGTAAAACGCCTCTTTCGACCGTCCCGGGTCAGAATGACACAAATCGTACATACTGAGGAACAAAGTGTGCATCAAGCGTATCTGGAGAATGTAAAAATTTAGAGAAGCATGGTAGTTCAAAGAAGATATGCAAATGCTGTGGACCTATTCACGTGTTTGAAAATTACAAATGCCCTGAATTTTGATGATTTTTAAAATTTGTGCAGAATCTATATACTTTATCATTTCGCAAATATTCCGTTGCCATGGAAACAGAATTTCACATTGCCTTTCGCCATGTGCTTGTGTTAAATCTCCTGTATTTGTCGACATCTGCCATGGTGAAGAAAATTGAAATCGCCAAAACGGAAGTACGTCATATTGAATGAAGTTTGATTTTCCCCGAAGGGTCCTATGTTAAATGTGTTCGACTATATACCCAAAAGTAATAAAGTTATGTCACCATGTGTACAGTTGGTTTAAAGATAATTTATTTTCTGAGGTGTACAGTTGGTAGTTCAGCTCAGTATTGTCCATCCACAACCGCAAATATAGAGTGATGGCTTGAATAGGATGCCCATAGAATGCCCCGCTAGTACCAAAAATCCCAATTTCTCACCATTGGGCAAACTTTGAAAAAAAAAAAAATCGGTGACGTCATTTTCGGGTCGATCGAATTGATCAGGCAATGATAATTTCTGCTAGGTACTAATTTACAAGACGTGAATTATTTGGGTAATGTTTGAGAAAGGGACTTTCGAATTATACGAAAAAATGTGACCAGAATATTGAAGTCTTCACGTTTTTAACGTGTTAAGTCCCCTTTAGCATTTTCCGCCAGCTCTGAAAAAGGGAAGTAAGATAGGAACATATTAGTTGCATGATACAGGCAAACATGGGACCCCATATGCTACAAAATGACACCACTTTCGATTTGTTATCATTTTTTTGCGATGTTTGACTATTTTTTTTTCAATTTGCCGGAAGTGAAGTCATCGCGACGCCATAGGACGCGACCAAAAATTCTCAGATTTCGTGGAATTCCTTGTCATTTAAATTTTTAAGTCCGTCTAGAACCCAAAGGTGATATCTTCAACTAAAATGGGTCAAACCACAGAAACACTGTTCAATGTCATCTTTTGCTTTTTTTGAAAAACATATAACGTCACGTTGCTTGAATATGAGCATGACCTAGCCCTGGTACATGCCTCTCTTACCACGCCCGTAAACGGAGCAAGAGTGAGAGATATATGTCGCTCACCAGGCCTAAAATCAGAAATCGCGGACCGGTGGCTCAATTTGAAGGTCCTAATAGAATAAATATGCAGTGCCTACCCGTCAAGTTCCTCCATTTGGTTCCTGAAGCTTTTATGATTTTCGTCGGTCAGTCATTTCTTTGGTCGGTAGTGTATTTTCTTGTAATCCGGACGATTTGTGTCCTCTCTCGCTTCGTTTTCAATGCTCCGCCACTCGCCGGAAGTAAACAAACTTAGGGCGCGATCGATTCGCCTCTTCCAAAGTCTACCTCTTCCGGAAGAGTGCATGAAGTACGATCGTTTTGCCTCTTTTATTCCGAGAAGACCTCTTCTGCTCTTCCGCCCAGGTAGGTGGAAGAGAGAAGAGGTAGAGGCTATTCCAAGATGGGGGAAGCTAAATATGCAATATTCGCTCAGTGTCATCAATAAAGGGGGAATTACATGAATGAAACAATGAATAAAATTATGTCAAACCTAAGTAAGACCTTATCTTGTTATTTGAAACGCATGTGCATGGTATATGAGGGCCCAACTATGTAGTTAACCATGTATCTGACTGTTAATATTGGGCGATAATATATGGAAGTGGGCGATAAGTTGTGAGCAATTAGTGAGTTTCCGTTCGCCATATTGAAACTATTGGCGATAATAGGTGAGCGTAGGTGAGGCTGTAGAAGCGCCTATACAAAATTCCGGACATTGATTTGGCCGTTTACAGACCCAATCTGAGTGAGCGTGCTACGCAGCGGGGAGCTGTGGAAGAGACTAGACGAGGAGCAGACGGATCGACAAGGCCCCAGTTCGATTTAAAGACTATCAAACTTAAACCTGCTGTGAATATGAACTGCTGATAAACTCTATAACATATTATAATATGATGAGACGATATATGATAAGAAATGGAGTATGAGTAAGAGAAATATGTGAGTGATACGGCGAGTGAATGGATTGCCTTGTAGCCAGTCCTCGTGAACAATTGGGTCGGCGTGCAGCCAGTCCTCGTGAACAAATTGGGTCGGCGTGCAGCCAGTCCTCGTGAACAAATTGGGTCGGCGTGCAGCCAGTCCTCGTGAAAAAATTGGGCCGCCTTGTAGCCAAAACAAATTATATCTTAACTACACATAAATAAATGACACATTCTAATATATTGCTACATTACAGCACGCGAAGTATATGAAATCATACAGTAGACTAAATCTGGTAATAGACGGTCACACACGCCTGAATGAATGAAATAGCAATAACAGTAAGCAGGCCATAAACCACACGTAGCTTAGGCACGAACCTTGGGGTCAGCAGAAGGCGGACGCATATTCCACAACTTGTTGTATGAGCATGTGGACACGTTAGTGCTTAGTGCTAAGTCTATTGGCGTCGCCTAAGTTGGGATCATGTTCAACACAGGTGAACAAATTGGGGCTTTCGTATAACATGTGGACATTTGCAGTACTAAAACTTAATAGTAAAAATGTAACATTATGTCCACATGTATGTAAATATTCCTTGTTCACATATCTGATTACATTTAGTCCTGTTGATTCAAAGTGAGTCAGCCGTCTGAGGAAATACATCATCTGTAAAAGTATTGTCAGTATACCATATACCCCCCCCCCCCCGTTTTGTCCTACCTTCCTGTGCAAACTAACTCAGTAAATCCCCACGCCAATGTGCTACGGTGAATTACTAAGTACTAATAGAACCTGCTTGTGAGCTATGTCCATTTCTGCACGAACTGGCAATGTACATGCTGGCCGCGGGCGAGGACGTTATCTACCGTCTCGGCCTTATGGTAATGCGCTCGCTTTAATCGCACCCCCAGGCGGCACAGGAAAACCAGTCCTGTGGACCTGAAGTGCCCAGCTCAATTGAATTGGTGAATTTAAGATCAGCCCATAGTCTGTTGTCTTGCTATTACTCCTACAAGTCTAGACAAACACCCCCGTTAAACTTCACTGTACATGATTCATTTACAAGGCCGCTGTGATTAGTATTATTGTGTTTGAGTTTAACCTGAGTACAAAAGTTAGAACTAATGTTGCGTGTGGAAAGTATTACTCTAACCTTATAAATGTTGGACACGCATAGCACAGAAAAAGAGTCATTGTTGAGGCAATTCGGTGGTGTTGAACAGAATTCTTTGCTCAATACGCTGAAATCCAATGGCAGTAGAGACACAGATGATAATTCAGAGGTTGATTTCATAACATTGTCCCCCTATTACACAGAAGATCAATTTGTAGGGACTCTCCATGACCGCCAAGGTGAATTCTCTGTACTGAGTATCAACGTAGCCTCCATATCATCGAAATTTGATGAGTTGAAAGTGTTGACAGATACTTTGACTAGTAACGAAATTGAAATGTCAGCAATATGCCTGCAAGAAAGTTGGTTGTCAGAGGAGTCAGATTTGTCACTGTATGCCTTAGAAAACTATACAATTATCTCTTCTGGGAAGTACTGCAGCGCGCGCGGCGGACTAATCATATATTTAAACAATAATTTTAAGCACAAAACTGTTGCAGCACCCGTTCGATCTAATATATGGGAAGGGCAATTTTTAGAAATTACGGGGCGTCACTCCATGGAGAAAAAAATCATATTAGGAAATATATATCGGCCTCCATGCGATGTCAATGATAACTATATTAGATTTACCGAAGAAATGTCCACTACCCTTCATCATTTTGGAAAAAAAACAGCGAGGTTGTCATTGCTGGTGACTACAATATAGATCTGCTCAGTATAAATGAAAAGCCTATTTTTAGTGAGTATTTCGACACTGTTCTTTCTCGGAGTTACTTCCCCAGAATAACTCTCCCAACAAGGCTCTTCAAATATAGGGGAACTTTATTTGATAATTTCCTTTGGAAACTTACACCAAACACATTAAATACCACTGCCGGCATAATAATCAAGGGCCTGTCTGACCATCTACCATATTTCATTTCCTTCAATGTTAGGATTCGACTCCCAAACAAAACACCTACTCATGTACAGGTGCGAAAAAGGGACCAAACTTCCCTTCAGAACTTCAAAGCCCACTTAGCAAAGGCAGATATATACAGTAAACTGAATGGTGAAATACATGCCAACCCAAACATCAATTACAAAATACTGGAGGATATACTGATTAAGGCAAAGTGACACTTCCTACCAAGTAAATCAGTTAAATTCAATAAGTACAAGCATAAGAAGTCGGTGTGGGTAACGAAGGGAATAATAAAGTCTATTTCTTTCAGGGACAAACTTTATAGAAAGCTAAAAGCAACGCCACAAGATTCAATACAATATGGAACACTGAAGACAAACTTAAAGACGTATAACACAATATTACAGAAAATGATAGTAGAAGCTAAAAACGAACATTATCTTAAACGCTTTGACAAGTGTACAAATGATATGAAAGGAACATGGAAAGAAATCAAATGTCTCCTCAATAAAAAACAGGATACAAAAGACTTTCCGGATAACTTTAATATCGAGGGTAAACCAATAGGAAATAGACAGTTGATAGCAGACCATTTTAACAGTTTTTTTGCCAACATCGGTACAACAATGTGCGGAAATTTAAATTGCACTAACACTATGGCCTACGAGTCTTATTTGAAACCCCTGCCCACATTAAACAAATTATGTTTCACAGAAGTAAATAAGACAATGATATTGGATGCCATAAACGAATTAAAACCCAAATCTAGTTCGGGTCATGATGGAATTTCAGTAAAACTGCTTAAGGTAATCAAAGAAGAGTTATGTGACAGTGTCACTCTGATTGGTAATTCCAATCTTCAAAAAAGAAGATAACACAAATATTGATAACTATAGACCAATATCCCTACTACCAGCCATTTCGAAAATTTTCGAGAAAATTATATTTCAATTCTTGTATGATCATTTTCAGAAGCAAAATCTCTTTAATTCTAGCCAGTATGGCTTCAGAAAAAAAAACTCCACTGAACAGGCCACATTGGAACTGATAGACAGAACCATACAAAAGCTAGATGAAGGCAAAATTCCTATACATATATATCTGGATTTATCCAAGGCATTTGATACATTAAATCATAACATCCTATTAAACAAGCTTGACCACTATGGTGTATCCGGAACTGCTCTAGATGTTCTCAGAAGTTATCTGAACAATCGCAAACAGTATGTTATGATTGACAACACTAGATCCGAGGTTATGCCTGTCACACGCGGGGTTCCGCAAGGTTCAATTCTAGGACCGCTTCTTTTTATTATATATACAAATGACCTACCTCACGCTTGCGATGTCTTTAAATTCATAGTATACGCTGATGATACTACACTTTTTAGCACACTGGACATATCAATAACAAACAATAACAGTAACAATGAATCTAAAAACATAAATAACGAATTGTCTAAGATAAATAATCGGCTGAAAGTAAATGATCTGTGCCTAAACACAACAAAAACAAAATATATGGTATTTTACAAGCCACAGAAAAAAGTAAAACTTCCAGAGTTATATATTGACAATAACAAACTAGAGTGTGTCGACGCATTTGATCTGCTTGGTTTAACATTAGATAAACATTTAACATGGCACAGTCACACAAACAAACTTGCCGCAAAATTAGGTAAAGTGGTTGGTATCCTGAGAAGGCTAGGAATTTTTTTCCCGCAAAACATTCTGTATACCATATATATAGCCCTATTTCAGAGTCAGCTATACTACTGTATACTGGCTTGGGGATATCGAGTAGACAGGCTATTCAAAATACAAAAACGAGCAATTAGGATGATAACAAAAAGCAATTATATTGCACATACCGATGCGCTGTTTAAATATCTCAAAATATTAAAACTAAAAGATATACATACACTACAACAGCTTAAGTTCTACCACCGATTCAAAAATAATAACTTACCCACATATTTTCTAGAACATTTGACATTTCTCAAAATAAATGACCTACACAATCATAACACAAGACAAAAGCACACATTCCATGTACCGAAAACTAGACACAAATTTAGTGAACTAACGCTGAGACACAGTCTCATCCAACACTTAAATAATACACCCCCGCATATCATTAGCAAAGCATCTACACATTCGCTAGGAAGTTACGCATCTGATATTAAACACCACTTTCTAAATGGTTATCAGGACTATTGTGATGCACAGTATTGTTATGTATGTAATGTACGTACGAGATAACCCTATCACCATATGTGTTCCCTGTTGTTGTTGCGGCTAACTGTAACTGTAACATATTAGTACCTGTCCCATCGCTAACAGGTTTATATCAATATTGTTTTAATGCAGCTGGCCTGTTATGAACTTTCCTTTTGTCTGTTTTTTTTAGTTTTTTTTGTTGTTTTTTCGTTTTTCTTGAGGTGGCTCCCATGCTAGCGACTGCTCGGTGGTTTTAATGGGGTCGCCTCGGGTCAATCAATCCATGCTACTGTGCCTATGTTCGAATTTTTTAATAGTGCGTTTATTTTTGTTCTGTTATGCTATGTATGATTGACCCAATAAATGATTCTGATTCTGACTCTGATTCTAAGGGAGGGGAGACACTCCAAGTAGAGGGAGGGGAGACACCCAAAATTAGGGGAGGGGAAACAACTAAGTTAGGGGAGGGGAGACACCCCAAGTTAGGCAAGCGGAGACACCCAAGCTGGGGGAGGGGAGTCACCCGAAGTTGGGGTAGTACCCCAAGTTACGGGATAGAAAAGACCCTAAGTTTGGGAGGGAATAGACCCTAAGTTAGGGAGGGAAGACATCAAAGTTAGGGGAGGGGAGACACCCAAGTCAGGGAAGAAGAGAGACCCCAAGTTAGGGGAGGAGAGACGCCTAAAGTTTGAGGAGGGGATACACTTAAAGTTGGGGCCCTCCCAAGTTAGGGGAGGGGGGACACTTAAGTTAAGGGAGGGGAGACACCATAAGCTGGGGGAGGGGAGACACCCCAAGTTAAGGGATGGAAGAGGCCCTAAGTTTGGGAGGGGCGAGGCCCTAAGTTAGGGAGGGAAGACATCAACGTTAGGGCAGGGAGGGGAGACACCCAAGTCAGGGAAGAAGAGAGATCCCAAGTTAGGGGAGGAGAGACGCCTAAAGTTTGAGGAGGGGATACACTTAAAGTTGGGGGAGGGGAAACACCTAAGTTAGGGGAGGGGGGACACCTAAGTTAAGGGAGGGGAGACACCATAAGCTGGGGGAGGGGAGACACCCCAAGTCAAGGGATGGAAGAGGCCCTAAGTTTGGGAGGGGCGAGGCCCTAAGTTAGGGAGGGAAGACATCAACGTTAGGGCAGGGAGGGGAGACACCCAAGTCAGGGAAGGAGAGACACCCAAAGTTAGGGGAGGAGAGACACCCAAAGTTTGAGGAGGGGATACACTTAAAGTTTGAGAAGGGGAAATAACTTAAGTTAGGGGAGGGGGGGACACCTAAGTTAAGGGAGGGGAGACACCCCAAGTGAGGGGAGGGGAGATACCTAAGTTTGGGGAGGGGAGAAATAAAGAGGGCAGAATTATTTTTTGTTCAACATACTTCTGTATTACATGCTACTTTGTCAACTTCTCTCAGTCAGCTTCAAGATCCTCCATCGCCGGCACCTATTAAAAAAAGGCAAGCAGCGGTTAGTTACAGTTAGTGGCATACATGTGAGCTATAATTAACTCCTTTATTCACAAGCAAACATTTAAGGGTATCATTTCTGCAACCAGGGAGAGACATAACTGACTGCCTGGGAGAGTTTAATTACATGGTCGGACAGGTTAGAATGATGGTTGTATGCCTGATGGGGCAGGTGAAGATTTAGACTGTGATCTCTCTGTATTGAGCCATGTTCAGCAGTTACACTTAGCAAACAACCCTGCAGGCACTGATCAATGCGAACAATAAGTGCACAGTCGCCTTCGTTTGTTGGCCCCAACCATAAAACATTGGAAAACTAGGCTCAGGACTAGACACTTGCTTTGCGGAACATGACATTGCAGAATCGTCGAACTTGGTATATATATCACAGTAAATAAATAGTTTCTTAGTTGTCATTTTTCAATTTGATAGGACAGGTACATTTTCAAGGGGGGCAGGTCAATCTCCACACCACATGCTCAACAGGACAGGCGACATCCAAAGTTAATGTCTGTCACAGGCAGCATGTAAACAATGATTGTTACAATTTGTAAGTAGCCTCAGTTACCTCCATTTTCTTGATGTGTGGGGCAAAGCGCATTATCTCTGCGAGGATCTCATTGAAACAACACCTATCGAGCTGCTTGCAGTTTGACATCTTGCTTCTGCAAAGATAGATTGAACATGAATTAGCCTCCTACCTGACACTAGTCAGACCTAGAGAAATAAGAGAGAGCCATGAGAATGTCGGTTGCTTGCCTTGATTTGAAATTAGCACACTTTTGGGCATTGACTGCAGAACGTACACAAATAAATAAGCCTTATAAAGCTGTCAAGTGGTTCATACCTTTATGGTTGCAAAGGCGACAAAAATGCCTGTAAAACAATGCATACCAGTAACTCTTTGTAATTATGGAACTTCTCTAATAACAAGTATTTACAACTTTTCCTTGCTGCCATGTCACTGTTACAGCACCGTTCTTGTCTCACATTTTAGTGTTAAATTGCTAAGCTTCTGTAACAGTGATATAATGGCGAGAAATAAAAACAATTATTAACTTATTGTAAAGTTTTATAAATATAAAAAGTGATCAACGTTTTGTACAGGCATTTTCATCGCCTTTGGAACTATAAAGGTATGAAGAACAACTTGAATAGATTTCTAAGGTGCATTTATTTTGTATACATTCTGCAATCGACACCTGATTGGTTGGTTGGTTTTTTTAATTTTCTATGCTCTATGTCAACATTTATTACATAGCCCCTGCTATTAGAAATCGCGCACTGATGGCTCAAGTTGAATGTCCTAACAGAATAAATATGCAGTGCCTGCCTGTCAATATACTCCACCCAGTTCCTGAAACCTTTATGACTTTTGTCGGACAGTCATTTCTTTGGTCGGTAGTGTATTTTCTTGTAATCTGGGCAATTTTTATCACCTCTCGCCTCGTTGTCAATGCTTCGCCATTCGCTGGAAGTAAACAAGCTTAGCTTGATCACCTCGCTGCCAGGCGGCATTTGTCACATCCGGCAAATGAAATTCTGTTAGGATCTTCAACTTAATTGAGCCATCGGTCCGCGATTTCTAATTTTAGGGCTGGTGAACGGCATAGCTCTCACCCCTGCTTCATTTACGGGCATGGTCAGAGAGGCATGATGTACCAGGGCTAGGTCCAGTGCTGGCTCTGGCATCAAATCTACCACATGACCACCACGGCACGCCAGCGAAATCTGCCACTTAGCTGCCAGGCCCAGCCCCAGGGACAAATCATTTGAATTTTGATCATGCACAGAATTAGCCATGCATCCATGGCTATGGTTGAAGAATCATAGCCATGTAGCATTCTATAGTGAAAAATCAACTTCATATGACAAATTGAATTATTTAAGTATAGGTTTCACAATTAGTTTCATCAATGTAAATCTACTTTTCTATATATAATTAATGATGTATGAACTCTTACAAAGTTGTTATAACTATAATGTCTTCAAAAGGAGCTAGAATTACCTACTGGCATAAAAATGGACAACAACATGCCACCATTTTTTTACAGGAAGTTGATTACTGCACCTGTGCAAGGTCATCACATGATATTATAAGCCATGCTAATTGGTTCATTGTTCAGGGACCCAGTCATTGGGTCAGTGAAAACACATGTTTTCATATGAATTTCTGGTGACAGACTGGACTATTTGAGCCTTTCAAGAAAGGTTAATTATCTGATTAGTCATTACTTGCCAGGAAGTAATAAGAAAAGGATTAAGGTTTGTTTCTGTTATAAAACTTTTGCCACAGCAAAGGAGAATCAGAGTTACACTTGGTCAAAGTCAAACAACCCTGAAATGGGGTTGTTCCAGACCAGAATTTTACTATGGAATGCGACTAGGCTGTGTTTCAGCCCACACAGCCTAGGTTTCTGGGCTAGCACGGAATAGTCAATTTTCACAGCGTCAAGGGGCTGATAGACTACAAAAGTTACACATTTCTCATCCTGCCTACTTCATAAGCAACTGATCATATTTGTTAAAAGGTGATCTTATCGCTGATGTGTGTATATTCAAACTTAGTCCCATATGAGACAGTTGTTGCTACACACAACAGTCTCATGTCCGCATGTAGAAAATGAGGTTGTAAGATTTGTTTTTGTGGGCGACTAAGTGTTGTTAACCGCACGATCCATCAAACCCTTGTCATTTTGTACTCTGATACCTTAACTTCATATTTACCACAAAACCCACATGCATATGAACTAACAAAGTATCGCATTACTATCAAGTCGGTTGAAATGAGACTTTCTTGTTGTTTACCGCTGCATTTCATATTTGGTCATTCTTCACCAGCTGCTTTCGCCAGGTGGCGTTTCGCTTATTGCGTGTCAATGGCTGCGTGTATGAAGCGCCACCAAGCGACTGGTGCGGTTTTAACGACATGCACGCATGCGCAGTTTCTCCACTGGGTGGGCAAGGCGGCGGACAGAACTGAGTTGTCCGCTGCTTCGAAAAATCAACAGACGATATCGTCGTAATCACGGAGACTTCAACCAAAATAACAAGATAAGTTGTAAGATGCATACTTTTAGAAACTATTGCCATACCCCAAAAAGTTCTCGCTATCAGCACCGCTTCTCGCCACACGTGTTTGTAAAATGCCGTACAGGATTTGATAGACTGGACATGTGGCGTTGTTTCCCAACAACGCCACATGGGGCTAATTCAAACTTACCTTCAGCTGTTCAGTTTGTCTGTTCGTGGCCGTCTCTCTTCGAAGAAAACCGTTCAACTTCCACGAGATTAAATGTCCACTCTCCGACAGAGGGCGCTCGCTAGAGCTTTGAGTGGTCAGTTGAGCGAGCTCCCTCTGTTGGTTTAAGGGGATGTTACGGACTGTTAAAGTCGATAACATTCCCCCTCCCCCACCTCCTCCGCTTTTAAAAAATATAGGTGCATGTAATTATAATGACTGCGTTGAACTTGTTATGCAGTTTATATTGGCGCATTGACCTGTCAACCACGCGATAATATAATAATAAAGATGCTAAAAATGCTAAACAGTTGTCTGCTTCATTTCTGTGAGTGCGCCATCATGTTCGTTTAATGTTCTGGGAAGGTTAGCTGGTAATATTCGCAAAAGACATTCCCTGAATATTAAGAAAACTTTCCTGAAAAACATTCCCGGAATGTCTTTTGGTAATATTCCCGTAACATTGGCGGAATATTCGGAGCATATTCCGAGAACAGTCGGAGAATATTCGGAGAATATTATTTTATAACCTGGGTGGACATCCGCGGTCATTTCCACCTATCCCCCGCTCGCTAGTTTTTTTTAGAGAGCCCCACCCCCCACGCCCCACCCGCCCCTAGATCGGCCGCTGTGTTCCCTCCCCTAAGTTTCAATGCATATAAGGTAACAAAATTTACTTTGTGCAAGCGTACCATTCGCAAAATATCCTCGTAATTCGTCCGTAACGTAACACGGAGAGAACACTTAGCGAACATTACGAGAATGTTCGTCCGTAATATTCGGAGAAATATTACGGGAATGTTCGTCCGTTACATAACACGGAAATAATATTCTGCGAATATTACGCGAATGTTCGTCCGTAACATAACATGGAAATAACATTGAGCGAATATTACACGAATGTTCCGTGTTTGCTGGGGTGTGGGTTGGAACTGGGCTTTAAGTAGGTCCCATGTGGGCCGGCCCATGTGGGTTGGAACTGGGCTTTAAGTGGGTCCCATGTGGGCCGCCCACGTGGGTTGGAACTGGGCTTTAAGTGGGTCCCATGTGGGCCGGCCCATGTGGGTTGGAACTGGGCTTTAAGTGGGTCCCATGTGGGCCGGCCCATGTGGGTTGGAACTGGGCTTTAGGTGGGCCCCATGTGGGCCGGCCCATGTGGGTTGAACTGGGCTTTAAGTGGGCCCCATGTGGGCCGGCCCATGTGGGTTGGAACTGGGCTTTAAGTGGGCCCCTTGTGAGCCGACCCATATGGGTTGGAACTGGGTTTTAGAAAAAGTAAATTGATATATTTACATCGTGGTGATTTGTGCACATTTTATACGTTAGATCATGAATAAATAGGCTTAACATATAATTTACAAAAAACTGACGAAATTGTGTTTGTGGGCGTGCCCATGTTGAACCCATCAATAGCCCAGATAAAAGCCCATGAAATGCCCAGCTAGAACCCACACAAACATTGCGTGGGCTGGCACATGAAAAGCCCACATAAATCCCATGTAAATGCAAATTGATATTTTTTCCTCGGGGTGATTTGTGCACTTTTTAAACATTAGATCATGAATAAATAGGCATGACTTATGATTTACAGAAAGAACACTGACGAAATTGTGTTGGTGGGTGCGCCCACGTGGGACCCACCAGGAGCCCATATAAATGCCCAGCCAAATCCCAAGCCCACATAGCCCATCCAAAACCCACGTGGGGCCCACATGGGACCATCATGTACATGTTGACTGGGAAACTTAAGTGACCAGGATTGGGTAATATATGCGAGGCAAAGGTTATAACCGTCAGACGAAGCATATCAGGACACACAATGCCAAGGTTGACGTTATTTCCTTGTAATGTCGATGTGATTCACTAACCCAAAACCCCACGATAAGACAAGTCTGAAGAAGGATTTTATTCCAGTCACCCCCCCTTTATATATTTATATGTCCCCTAGTGGCCATTACAACAATCACACTAGCGCCACCTACAAGATATACACAGTTCATACAAGCTGGTTCCAAGGGTGAGTTCGGATATGCGACCCGAGTAATCGGAGCAGATATTTGGAGCATGCGCACTCATACCTTCCGTTCATGTGCGGATCGAGATAAACCGAACGCAAAATCCGCGGTCCGCGTGAATGCTGCATTTGCTGAACTGCACAAATGACGAAGATCGTTAAACAGTGCCATAAAATAAATCCACAGATACGCGTTGTGTTCATTATTTTATTCTAGTTGTGACGATATTATTCACAGATTTTTGGCAGGTGGAAATAATACTTTATATATATTTTACGTATTATTGGGTCTGGACGCCATGTTGGAATTCCTCGGGATCCTTCGCTGGGTGGGGAGTAAGGTTCGGGAGTAAAATGTACCACGTGACCGCGCTATCGGAACACAATCCCCGCGTTCGATTATGCACTCCGCGGAGTCAGACTACTCCGCTCGCATACCCAAACTCACCCCAAGTGAGCCAGCCCTTCATCATAATGCAACCACACATGACAGTTAATGTCATAATATGGATAGGTGATACCTAAAAAATGCGAGCGTATATTTATTAATTCAGATATTCCGAGGGGATACATCTAGATGAGTATTCAAAATTAATCTCACTTCGGCTTGTCATGCGAGCGTATATTTATCATATATTATTATATCTTTGGTCGGATATGCACGTGCTTCTCATTTGGTTGCTTAGGAACTCCCATTGTAACGTCATGTTTATAACATTTTGACGTCACAATTACTCACTATGACAGCAGCCGATGGGCGGTCACCAAGAGCGCTCTATTTGGCAACAGACATTTAGCGCGTCGCTTATAAATTAACTTTAATTTGAAGCATACATCCAGTGTTAACAGTAAGAAGGCGTACTATGGGATGCTATATAAATGTACATACAGTCCAATAGATACCATGACATTTAGCTATAGTACTTATCACAGTTAGTTATGATAATGACATTTATTGTAACTAACATTTCGATGGTAACGGTCAGAAAGCGCTCCAGGCGTGTTACCGCCTAGCAGTACAACAATGGATCCGGCTGGAAGAGTGGCGTAGAAGCATGTTGATAACTAGCTTGAAATCAAAGCTCATATTAGGTCATGGTTTTGATTAGAGGCATATCATTTCCCTGTCGCGGACATTTGGAAGTATATGAAAAAAAGTTCTTTATTAGAAGTTGGGGATAGAACTGTTGGGGCATATTTAGGTTATAGTGAGACTGACACTCAATGATTCCTTCCAAATAACCGCGACAGGGAAATGATATTCTACGAATCAAAACCCTTACCTTGTATGGGTAATGATGTCAAAGCTAGTTGACAACGAGACTTCATGGCTAATAGGACATGCAAGTGAATCTCGTTTTATATGTGAGATACCTCACGAGATCATATTTTGGAGACAACGACGTTATATGCGACTGATTTGATTACTGTTTTATCCAAATCAAGATAAAATAATTATAACTAAGCATTATTTAAGTAAAGCTTTGAATAGGAATAACACTTATACAAATAAAAACACTTTTTAATTTATGGTAGGTTTTAACGATCTTCATGAATTGTGCAGTTCAGCAAGTGCAACATTCACGCGGACCGCGGATTTTGCGTTCCGTTGATCTTGTTGCGCACAAAAGCGGAAGGCAGGAGTGTGCATGCTGCAAATATCGGTCGTTCTTCCAGGTTGCCCTGTCCACACGATGCAATACATCGTAAAGTTCATTGAAACAAATGCACTTTCAACCAACTTTGTAATTGGAGGGCCGGTTTTCCACGCATTGTAAGCTTAGCGCATGTTCTAAAGTTTCAATCAACTTCACGATTTGAGAATTGTCAACCAATCAGCGCCGAGCATTTCAGCCAATCAGCGTTGAGATGATCACGTAGATATATTGTTTGCATTATGGCAATGATGAATGCTTGTATGCATGACGCTATGACGCGCGATGCCCTAATGGTATGTTCGCAAGGTGGCGGTAGTGAAAATTGTTGAATCGGTTGATACACGGTTTGACCGTGTGAACTGTTGACGATCGATGCTTCCACCGTTATGACATTAAAGGACGGTTTGACCGTGTGAACTGTTGACGATCGATGCTTCCACCGTTATGACATTAAAGGATTGATCGTACCGTGTAAACCCGGCATAAGAGCGATACATGTTTCAGCATTGCTCACGTATGACTCACGCCTCATATTTACTATAATAATCCAATTCGTGGGCTTTAACATGGAAGATGGAATCCTATATCTCCGCCGATTACTCCGGTCGAATATCCAAACTGAACCAAAAAGGCAGACAAGTGAGTGTTCTAGTCAAGAGGTGAAAATATGATTCCTGAACTGGCACAAAGTGTCATGAGTTCAGACGCTTACAGGTCTCTTTGACAACCGTCGTACAAGAGTAACGTCCTGTTTTCAGGCTACAATGTATGGACGCTAGCTTTCACTCAGCCTGTTGCTTACCGGTCTCGCACACACACCCTAATCAGATGTAACATAAATATAAAGACAACAAGTGGAATTGAGTGGAGTTCGAGAGTCCTCGACGACCCCGATGGCCGGATGATAACGTCACTTTATTACATCGAGCCCTCAAAGCCAAGCAATACATGACACCCCACTAGGTACTTATTGACCATTGATCAGTAACCCCTGGTGATTAAATAAGATACTAATCAGAATGCATCTGACTCAGCATTATAGGCCGGGCAAATTTCAAGAGCCATGTTGGACGGTCCATCAATAAATATTGTGTTTTTGTCATTCCTTTATTTCACCATAACACCAAGTATTGACATACATCCAAAGCATAAACACCACACAACATGATTAACATATCAGAAGGTTGACAGTGAGCAAGTTATCGCCGTGCACTGGACAAAGGAACATCCAGGGACGATGAATATGACGAGTGGATTAAACGTGCCCCATATTAGATGCACTGAACACGTTCAAACAGAAATCACCCGGAAGGGCGCATTGTTTTGTCATATGGAGGCACGCAGGACACCATTATTTCTTTGCACACTTAGTGCACGACTGCATCACTACATTGATGAAAGATTACTGTGACATAAATTTGCATTATAATATTATAACCCCTTCACCATTTTTGTACGAGTGATCCCAGGGAAAGGAAACACCTGCTTGCTCATACCTTCTCCAACATTAACCTGTATGTTCGCATCTACAAGTATTACATTGCATGAAGTGTAAAGGATCAGGATTATCATGGCTGTTAACAATGCATTAATAGCTGTTAACCAGTTATTAATAGCTGTTAACACATTTCCAGTTACGGCACAGTTTGAACTTGGCCTAGATCCCACATTCCCGTTACCGCCTCCCCCGGGTCAACCTGACGTCCTCAGTGCAGCATCCGTCGTACGTGTATCGGCTTCACGTAGTTTATGTACTATTTGTTTTATTTCCCCTCGATCAGGACACTTGATAACCAGGCGATGGGCACCTTAACCCACAGTCAACACCAACAACATTTCCACCAAATACACAGTCCAGCGAGTTCAACGTTGACAATGGCATCAAAACACTGATTAAATATCATCTACTTGTGTCTTGCACTTGGTTTAGTCAAGAGGAGGCAAAGCCACAACGTGAACACTACCATCGCAGGGGTCCGCAGTGAAGTAAACGGTGTCGTCGTCCACAGTGATGTGACGTGGCGCAATGTTCCCGGTGTTCACGGTCGTCAGGGTCTCACCGTTGGGTGAGATCACATAGATACATCTGTCCACCTGGTCCCCAACCAAAAAGTTCACCCCGTCCTCGCCGAGACCCAGTGGTTTCTTTAGTCCTGGAGGTCTGATTACATGACCCGATGTGTCTCCCTCGGTGTAGAGCCCGAGGGTTTGATTGTCCCGGTAGTTGACCATTAGAGTGGAGCCGATGATCGCCATCCAAAATGGGCGACACGTTACCCAATATGGACGATTTACAGTGGTGACCATGGTGTATGTTGTTAGTGAGACTTTGTGTACGCCATTCGCACAGGCCACATAAACGTGTTCCTTGTCACGCGGGTCCAACGCCATGTAATGGAGATGCGACAAATTACCCCCGGTTGTCAGCGTCCCGACCACACGAAGACCTTCTGCTTGTGTCCACTTTACTATTGTGAGGTTGTCACCATGCTCTCTGGACACATAAACCGTGTCTGTGTCCTTGTCACTCACACACTGCCATGGGTTATCAATGTCGACATGACACACGTATGAGTATTTGGCGGCAGACTCCGGGCGACTGAAGGCCACCAGTCGGTTACTGACATAGTCAGCCACGAGGAGAAGGTCGCCGAGGACACAGACCCCGCGTGGAGTCCTCAGACGCCCCTCGCTTTCTGTGTCTCCCACTGAAGAAGTAACTCTCAGACCGTCGTAGAATGCCTTGTTCTGAATGACAACAATACACACGAAACATTGTGTAACATATCCCATATATACGCTTTAATTAACGAAGATTGGTTAATATGAGTGAAGAAGACAACATATATGAAAAATAATTAACTCACTGACTAAGCGGATCATTGGTTCCCACAAGACATTACAATAATATCAACCTTGAATACTTCTGTTTCCGGACGTGCGGCTTTGTAATGTAGAAGGCGTGAAAATGCCTGTGTGGGTGATGTGTGAGCTTTACGGTCGAGTTCTTTGCGGGCCGCTTTTCGCCGGTCTAGATTTTGTGAGTTTCGTGTATATTTCTTGCTGCGGTCAGTTCCGACACGTGGTGAGCGATTTTCACTATCGCGGACCCCATCCCTTTCTTGATCATTCTCATATCTGCTGTCTATATCTCTTTCTATCCCCCCCCCCCCCCCCTCTTTATTCCGCTGTACTTATTTCTCATTGGTCCAATGTTCCACTCCTGTGCCACACCTGTGCCGAGTATGTCCATCCCATTTCTTCATGGGTAATATAAAGCGCTGCTCTTGGGTGGTCAAGACATACCCTTCACAGCCAGCCTCCAGACCGGAGCTGTTATTGTCATCTGTATTTTACAGGTAAGTAGAAGTAGGAAGTGGGATTTAAGGGGAATTTAACTTGATGGATCTCGTCAGTATTTTATCGCTCGGTCAGATAATGTGTATGAATGAATAACATTTGACGACACTTGTACTGAAGTAATGTTTGATGTGTTTGATTGATGTGTTTGATGTGTTTGATTGATGTGTTTGATTGATGTGTTTGATTGATGTGTTTGATTGATGTGTTTAATTGATGTGTTTAATTTACTGACATCATTTATGAGGTTAGATTTAGCGTTTTATGTCTGAATATAGTTTAGGAATTCTCTACTCCCACTAATATATTTATGTGGAGTCATTGACATCGTCCTTATGTATATGAATTGTGAATAACATTCCAATATTGTCATACAGCCGTTATTGTGACGATGTGATTAAGCGGACGTCAATAGACATACCCTTCACAGCCAGCCTCCAGACCGGAGCTGTTATTGTCATCTGTATTTTACAGCAATAAAGCCATTATTACAAACCCGGTGGTGTTCAGCGACTACAGTAATGTACGCGGCTCTCCTCGATGTGTCTTATGGAAGCCTTTAACTTTGGTCAAAATTCCGATGTATCACAGTTTACAAGGCAAAGGATGTGATACATAGATACGATTCATCACCGATATTTCTAAAACCATTTTATTAACTGAGAGAACCAGAGCAACACAGACTCTAACCTAACCTACCCTAGATATCAGCATCATTTCAACACGTAAGGCCTACACTGTCTGCACTAAACCAATACATAGAGCCTACACTGACAGCACCAGGCCAACACTGTGTGCGATAGCTCAATATTTAGACCTTGAATCCATAATGAGATATATGAGCCCGAGAATGAGGCAATAGTGAGATAATGATATCAATAATATGTGACAGTCTCCACCCGACTGAACCAGAACCCCAGACTTACAGACCTTCTGTCGTCACAACTGAGCGGCCGGATGTGACGACAGCATGTCTGTAGGTCTGGAGTTCAGCACGCCACCAACTGGTGAGTGAGGCTGATTCCATCTGACGTCAAGTGACCATCTATCGGTGTCCTGTCTTTCCGCGAGCCAACCGGTGGATCAGAATTGGCTCATCGTTAGCTATACCCTACAGTAGACTTCGTAAATTATATTTCAGATTATTCCACCGGGAGGCGCCACCGCAAGTGCAATGCCTTCTGGGTATTATTTTAATCTTTGCGGATTGTCAAGATGGCGTCATCACATGAAAACATATTCTGTAGACAATTACACTGTGTTATCTATCTTGTGGACGTAATTAAACAGGCTCATATTTGTATACATCCTATATGCCATTCATCTGAAAGCATTGTAAATAAAATCCAAGAGATGATCTACGTCATATAGAGCGCCACGCGTTGACAGACCTCCTTCGATAGCGCTCGGGACATTGGGGCGGACATGTAGTGGGTTATACAATGCATTCTACCCAGATGCAGTACTTACCCGAGTCGTTCGCCTTCTAAACATGGCTGGTCGGTCCTTCCGAAGGGACTGCAAGCTTCCAGGTGCTTTCTTCATCATCTGCCTTAAATAGTTGAAGGCATCCAAGTCTCTAGATAAGAAAACGACTTCAAGACCATCGTTGAGGATATCTGTCTCCACCAGGCCGAGGCGGCATGACTTGATGACGTCACCAGTGTGGGCGAGGTTACTCTCGGAATAACTTAACCATGACAAGGCAACTTTAAACACCGTATTTTCAGCTTTGACTTTCAGGCGATCGTTTTGCAATAGTCGGAGTAATATGTCAACATCCAGCAGCCGTTTGAACTCCTCACTGCCACTGAGTTCTTCAAAATGGCCGACAATTTGATTAACGCAGGTCTCATACACATTCTTAATGTTATAATTCTTCGCCGTGTGCAACACGGTCATTATCTCTCCTCCGACTGAAGCGCTCAAGTTGCTATCGAAGTATCTTTCCACCAACGACACCACAACGTCCATCTGTAGGCAGCGCGCACACATTATGACGTCACAAAGGTTCTCAGCCGTCACCTTGCCTTCACCTCTGTAGATCCAATCTAATACAACGCTGAATGCAGTCTTTGTCATGTGACCGCCTGTCAGTGATACGTGTTTCATACCTGAAGAATCCTGATGTTGGTCGTGCGCAGGACTCGGCCAAAGAAGGTCCTCTGGGACAGAAAGCGAGCCGGTCTCGGTCTCTGAAGTCGGTGACCTCACCGCACCATGTTCTCCTACACCAGACGGCGCCTCACCTTGACAGCCTGGCGGCAGGTCATCCTCGCATGACCTTGGGACATCCTGCGTCTCATCGGTGGGCGACCCGTCAAGTCTCGCGCTGCCGTCGCCATGCAGAAAGCGACTCTCAAAGTACCCACTCCAGCCGAAGAGGATGGCCTTGTGACAGTGGAAGGCTTCCCCGTCAACAGTCACCGTGACGTCAGTAAAGTCTGAGCACGTGTCTCCAAGCGTGATGTAGGCGTCCCGCCAGACGTCGCTATAGAGCTCATGTATGTCAGGCTGGGGTACGCTTCTTACTCTGGAACATAGAATATATCCGGGTATAACACGATAATATATGTATATGTGATGGTCACTGCGGTAACCGAGCGTCACTGCAGTGAGCGAGTGTCGTCACTGCAGTGGGCAAGCGTCACTGCTGTGGGTGAGCGTCACTGCAGTGGGCAAGCGTCACTGCGGTGGACGAGCGGCACTGCCGCGGACGAGCGTTACTGCAGTGGGCGAGCGTCACTGTAGTGGGCGAGCCTCACTGCGGTGGACGAGCGTCACTGCAGTGGGAAAACGTCACTGCAGTGGGCGAGCGTTACTGCAGTGGGTGAGCGTCACTACGGTGGGCGAGCGTCATTGCGGTGGGCGAGCGTCACTGCCGCGGACTAGCGTTACTGCAGTGGGCGAGGGTCACTGCAGTGGGCGAGCGTCACTGCGGTGGACGAGCGTCACTGCGGTGGGCGAGGGTCACTGCAATGGGCAAGCGTCACTACTGTGGGCGAGCGTCACTGCAGTGGGCGTGCGTCACAGCAGTGGGCGAGCGTCACTGCAGTGGGCGAGCGTCACTGCGGTGGGCAAGGGTCACTCCAGTGGGCAAGCGTCACTGCTGAGGGCGAGCGTCACTGCAGTGGGCGTGGGTCACTCCCATGAGCTTCACTGCTTTGGATGTGAGGACCAGGAATACGGAGACAAGCGAGTAGTTCACTCACGTGTGAATTATTTTCATGAACGTTAGCATGGTGACGCCTTTCATACAAATCCGAAGTATAATGAGCAGATGTTGTGTCTCGGAGAACATAATTTAGCACGGTAAATCTGAACATACTTCCCATCACTGCCTCAGCCTTACCCTGCTTTAGCAAGTGTCGAGTTCGTTCTGTCAATGAACATCTCGGAATGGTTTTTCCTCAGTTGTTCCAGACTCTTCTTGTCGGTCTCCCGCGCCGCTAGAGCATCCAGAAGAATGTCACAACACTCACTGTCTATAGAAAGGATCTGGATGTCGAGAGCTTTCCGGATTGTCCCGGCACTGACCAAACCGACTCTCAGTGACTTCACGATATCTTGCAAATAAGTCAGACGATCGTCACTGTCGTTAAGCCAGGCAAAAGCCGCACTGAAGACGATGTCTTCACTCCGAGCCTGCAGCTGATCCAAACGGATCAGCCCAAGCAAATCGTCTGCCTTCAGCGCAAGGAAATCTTCCATTTCCGCTACTTCGTCAAAGTTTTTCGCCATCCCTTCCAGAGTAATATCTCTCACGGCCGGCACTCCACAACTGTGGGCCAGACTGAGGTGATCGAACATACGACTCACTGGAACACCGTGTGAGAACTGAAACCTCAATTCGTCTGTCAACATGTCCACCGTTTTGTCCATCTGCAGATAGAATGCGGTTGGTAGAGTGTGCTCTATCGTGTCCAGAGACAGACTCAGTTCTCCCAGGTACATCCACTTGTGTAGCACAGAAAATGCCTCCGGTGACACCATGTGCCACTGAGGCAAAGTCACGTCACTAGCTTGTTTCTCGGTGAAGTCCCTGCTGAACATAGACCGGAAGTAGCCGCTCCAAGCCGCCAGGAGAGCCTTGTGGCAAGGGAAGGCCACATCGCCCACAGACACCGTGACGTCAGCCAGCGCTCCTGTATCGTGGAGCTTCCTGTTGACTGCTGTTATCCCCTCGTCGTGCACTCGGCGTAGGGCTGCGGCATCCATCTTATTGGTGTGAGAGTAATCTACAACTACAGGCAAAGGTTGCAACCGTCAGAAAAAGTATATCAGGGCATAAAATATCAGGATTAATTGTGTCATATGAACAGCGTAATATATAGAAAGGTCTACAGAATATTATATTACATTCTGCAGTATATTATAGAATCCTGCAGTAAAAGTGCGTGCTATGGGACGTTCGATATGCGCGATAGGGTGTTCAATAGTATGCTATGATGTTTAATTCCATAGCTTAGTTTAATAGTCCAATGCAATACCATGATATTTAGCTTACGACAGATATAATAATATGATTCATTGTAGCTAAGATTTCTATAGTAATGGATATATGGTAAAGTTCTATCTTATATACTATAGCACTTGGCATATTATTTAACATAGAAAGTCTGACGGTAAATAAATGCTATGTACTTACTGTCACTGTGGTAAACACCATAGAACTTACAATAGTAATACTAAGTTCTATCGTAATTATAATCTGTAATTATATTCTGAAGTATTTTCATTGTGACAAATCATTTACTAATTGATACAGAACTTGCTATACTATAAAGAATGACTTGTATTGTAGTAGCAATATGGTTTTACGGTCCAGCATTAGCATACATTGTACAGCATTTTGGGATGGATTTATTCATATTTCGAAGTCTTTAGTTAGCAAGGTGCGCACAACAGCAAAATACAAATTGTTGTTGGAAAGTTTTGCAAGTACAAAAAGTGATCACATTTGTGTGTATTCAATCACTTTGCCGACGGAACTATAAAGGTATGAAGAACAACTTGATACATCGATAAGGACCATTTATTTGTCTACTTTTCTGTAGTCGCTGCTCGAAAAGTGCACATTTTTTAATCAACGCTTAATTTGAATATTTACTTCATGGCCCTCTGGCCCGCTCCCCAGAGCGGATAAGCCAGGGAGGGGCATGCAACAGAGCTATATATGTACCTGCCACCATATTTGGCAGAAAAACACTTTGCTGATACTTCATCAAACTTCTGCGTTTTATTGATAGCCCTTGAAACGTCAGCTGTGAGCAAAATGTAAATAACGAACGTCACATTATGACATCATCAGTTCTTGCGCTACCTCAAATCTTTGCGAGTTACAAATAGATCTATTGTGCAGTTTCAGAGTTTTTCAATGTAATTTATTTAATTATCAGAGCAGTAATTCATGGTAATTATTGCATGGAGTTTATTTTTAGGGTTATATCTTTGATTCAATATATGTAAAATCACAGGCGTATCATTTTAAGTTTTCGATTTCCCGATTCACGTTTTTTAAATATTAAAGTTAGAGCGTGGAGCGTGGAGCTGACCATTGCAACGGCTGTACCAAAATAAACATAAACAGGAAATGTTACCTTTGACCACAAGCAGTGTCAACGGCCACCGCCAAAGAAAATGTTGCGCTCCGGATACTTCTATTGTCTCATACAATTTAGCGCTTGGGCCCCCTGTCGGTGGCACCGGTAAACGACGTGTGTACACATGTTTATGACACTTCAAATCAGCACAAGTTTTCATTTTTGTGGCGGACAATTCATGAATTTGAAATGTTTTGCTCATTGGCCGATAATTGGTGAGCGATATGGTAAGCGTTTATTGTCTATTATGAACCTTAAGCCAGGCCTTAGGTTTGTGTTCTTATATGCAAATTTGGCATTCAAAAAAAGCGAAACAACTCCACATGCAACTTTAAACTTCCCTGTTTACTATTAAAAAAATGTCCTTGATCATGACGGTCATCTAATACGCCATTCCCAAGTTCACAAAGAATTATTTTCCTCATTCCCAGTTCTATAGGGCTAGAAAAGCCTTTACAAGAGGATTGTACCAGAGCTGGCCTAAAGTGCGAGCCTGTGTCTGTGACTGTGTGAGTGATGTACTGATGAAGTGGCCTGTCGTAAGAAAAGCATCTGACTGTGGACTATCGAGTTCAGACTAAACCACATGCACAGTAAATCAGTGGAGGGGGGAGGCCGGGGGGGGGGGGGGGGGTGGGTAGGGGGCCCCACAACGCAAATGCGTTGTGGGGCCCCCTACCCACCCCCCCCCCCCCCGGCCTCCCCCCTCCACTGATTTACTGTGTAAAGTCGTCATCCATTGACTTTAGATGAAAATTAATTAAATAAATTAAAGTTAATAAAATGGTAAACACCACTAAGTGGTGCCGTACTTCTCGTTGTATGGTTCCCAGGTCCGGCCAGGGCGTGTACCGGCGTCTGGTCTTTTAGTGATGACAGTGTCCGGTCTCTATATGGTGTTTATTGGTCTTCGTAGTTTACAGATATATAATATAATATAAAATATAATATGGAAGCGATTCGCCCACTCGCAGGTGGCGCGATCTACTCCCGCGGTCCAACCGGCACTCACGATGGTCTCTCCCCGACTGGCCACGATCCTTCCTTCTCTCCCTCTGTATATGGAAACGATCCGCCTACTCGCAGGTGGCGCGCTCCGCTCCCACTCTCTCCCTACACTTTCACGGACCAACCCATGGCACAAAATCACAGCATGTTTCACTTCACTACTCACATATTTGCTTAGTTTTCTCAAGTGAAGGCTTAATCTTCTCGGGGCCTTCATTATTAATGACATCATCGACAAGCGGTTTCGGGACCTTCATTATTATTAATGGTATCCTCGATAAACGGTTCCGGGACCTTCATTATTAATGGCATCATCGATAAGCGGTTCCACCGTGGGGGTGGCACAATCCGTCGTGCGTCGGGGTTAATCTTGGAGGTTACCATGGGTCAATCATTCAGTTCGTTTCTATGTGGTAAACAACCGGCAGTCCGCCTGGGTGGTACCGAGCAAGTTCTTACAGACAGAGCGTGAGGGAATTACCAGAAAGCACCGTAGCTACTACAAGTGGAAAATCATACATAAGGCTTTTCGCATAATTAATAAAGTCGATTAAAATATGAAACAAATCAGATTAATAAATCTTAAATTAAGTAAAAGCTTAATGAATATGATTAAAGATATTCAAAGATAATTAAAAATAATTAAAGGCGTGAAGAGCAAAGCCTTTACACACCTCCCATACTTAAGATAAAAACTAGGGTTTTTATCATCAAAACAATCGACCACAATCATCAAAATTATATCAATAAACTAAGCACCGCAAAGGTAAATATCACCACAAACGGATAAAATAAATGAGTATCGCAACGTTAACAGCAAACAAGTCCATATAAGATAAATAGTCATAACGCGTTTGCGTAACATAAATGCAGAGCATGTTAAAAGTAAGGCAAATAAGTAATCATTAATCGAACTCGAACTGGTAACATATATCCAATTCCAAAGTTTATCATAGTATACCAGGGTAAATAAAGTATCAATAATCATCATGAACTCTTAAGCAACAGGGCGTTCGCCCATAGCGAGCTGGTATCATGATAAATAAAGCACCAACCATCATTATGATACCTTAAGTAAGCGGGGCGTTCACCCATAGCAAACTTTGTTTGTAAGACTACCATATGTACAGCAACACCTGTACTTAATGTGTGAGATGCGTCATTAAGCGATACTTGTGGTAGGTATCTCGATATCGGTACCCAACACATATTGTTTCGACTGTACCTTGAGAGGTTTACTCTCAGCAATTGGTTCAACGGATTGACAGGGCAAAATCACTTTCTTAGCATCGGTTACCATTTCATCGCCAGTCATATCATTATAGTGCGCACGGAGTGGTGGGCTAGGCGGAGAGGAGTGATATCCCTTGTCTGCACGTCTGGTCATTCGTTTTTGAAGCCAAATTGGGGGGGATGGACAACGGCGTGTTTTGTAACAGTAACAGGCCACAATGAAGGTGACAAGAAGGGTAGCCAAGGTCAAGCTAAAGGCATAAGTTACTTTGTTACGGCCGAAAGCATATGATGGAACGAGTGGAACTTTGTCCAGAGGGAGGAGAGCATTTTCGGGCAATAAACCGCCATCAATATTGTCTAGAATTTGGAGAGCAATATGCTCAGGGATCTTTATAGTCAGATTTAAATCGAGCGTGCGATCCGGGTATGAGTATGAAGCATTTGAACTGGCGTAAAATATCGAGTGAATTAACCAGTTCTGTCCGCGTAACACACAAGGATTATCAAGGGTGACCACATGTGTGCCTCGAGTGAGATCGACAATTCTCTCATTCTGACCGGGGCAATGATAGCGAGTTAGTTCACCCTGTGTGGTTACAGCATAACGATTTGGACCAATTTCATCAATAGTTGTAGTCGAACTAACAGGTCTGATCTGGAAGGGGCATTTACCAATTTCTGCGGTATTGTGGTTGATCAGGCCACGTAGACAGGAATTGATGGGATGCCGAAATATAGGAGTTATGTGGCAAATTACAGGGCGTTGACCTGTACACTTTGTAGGTTCAATTACATCACCTGTACCGGTGTGCATCACAAAAGTCTCGGGTACCTTAAGTTCAATAGTAAGGTTCGAATCTTTACTATAAGGTACAGGCCACGTTTTGACACGAAAAAGGCGATAGCTATTGCGGTCTGTTAATGGTAACGATGCCTTAAACAACACGCGTGTCTGGCTTACAGACACAGGATAAACCATTACATTAGAGTAATACCACAAATTCGGCATTAATTCTAAGTCATACCTTTTTACCGCTTGTGCAATTACATTTAACTCATCCTCTGGTAGATTATCATCCGTAAGTCTACCCATTTCAACAGCAGTACGCAACCGATTAAAATCATGCTGCTGTTTTTGATAGATCAATACCATTTCTTCAATAACACCCAATGTTAATTCGATCTGGAAGTCAAACTCGAGCTGTTCAACTCGTTCTTCCAACCGATTAATAGTCCTAGCCAGTTGTTCGTTGACATAGGTAGCGATTTTGTTTACATACTTTTGCAGACGGTTGATCTGCTTCCGGTTTTCCAGGACGTCTTGTTGAGTCTTGTTGACAACTGTCACCAGGTTGTCAACGACGTGGATGACGGCTCGTTGTTGTTCAGCGGTGTGACGCATCATCTGGTTCATCTGGTTGACCTGGTCCTCGGTTGCAGTGCCGAACAGGAACCGTAGCACCTCGCCACCGAAGTTGAAGAGGCCTCTCTTTTCTCTGGGAAGGACGTCACGATGAAGGGCGTAGGGTTGTGTCAGGAAGGACAAGTCATCTAACCGTTTCAGCCACATTACTGCCGAGTGATTCGACATGATTTTCGGGCTGTCACGATAGTCGCGAAGGATGAATCGTAGCGTTTGCAGTAGTTGCCGGATCTGTTTTTGACCTGGAGGGGAGTCAAATCCCATAAGTACAGTCCATTCACCCGCTTGATGGCGGACGTCAGGGGTACATGTGAGTAAGACACCATCTCGTAATGAGGTAATGTTCAGTTCCTTGGCTGCTGCAACAGTTAATAGGCCAATCAGTAGCAGAGTGAAGCTACCAATTGGATTGCTTCCATCTGATCGTGGGATGGACGCCATCTTCGTTTACTTCGTTCTTGGTCGAAATCTAAATCTTCCTGAGACGGTGTAAACAACCGCTTGTTGTCTCGTAGCCTTAGCCGCTGTGATTCATTAGCAAGTAAAGTTCTGCGTGCGGCTTGTCTGGTAGGACGTCCTTTCAGAAAGCGCAGCTTCAGCGTATGCGGTAAGAGTTCAGTACGTGTGTACTGGCTGGGTCCTGGGTGCACAACTGCAGGTTGCAGAGGGGGGTCGATGTCGTCACTACGCTTCCGCTTCCGCTGACTAGGAGCCAGGCCCTGGGCTCCTTGGTTATCAGCTGCGTGGGAGACGTCGTCATCCATTGGCTCCACGCCAACGGGTGGGGCGGCAGCTTGCTCGTCTGGTGCGGCCGTCCAATCGTCTGGGCCGGAGTTCAGCGATCCTTCCGGATCACTAGGGTGGCTGTTATCAGGCGTTTGTGCCTGCACATCAGCCGCTGCTTGCGCGTCATTTATTCCCAATGCTGGTGCGTCATCGATACCCGCCCGGTGTCGATGACGCAGTAGAGGTTTATCTGGGACTTGATCCCAGCAAGTGTCAGGGTCGACCAGCTTTAGACGCTCTCTATGAATCACTTTAATCTTACCACTAAGCTGGTGTTGGATCCAGTGAGTCGTACCGGATATACGTACCACAACATATCTCGGGTCCCAGCGGGTTGTCAGGGGCAGTCTCGCGCTGTTCAGCATCTGGACTGTATCACCCACCTGAATGTCCTTAGCGGTTGCTTTTTGAGCTAACCTTTTCCTGTTGTATTTACGGCTTTCCGACGTTAATTGACGTGTTTGCTTCAGGGCGGTTGCCAGATTATCTAGGCGGTTGCCAAAAGCAGCGTCGCCGCTTTCTAGACAGCGCGATAAGGGGACGCGGGGCTGTCTACCATACACCAGGAAAAACGGACTATAACCCGTTACCGAGCTAGTTGTGATTCTATACGCCCATAAGGCGTCTGCTATACTAATCGTGGATATACTTCAGCCGTCGGGGTAGGTTTATATATGCTATATAATAGGTCCCCCAACAATACATACTGACTGTCGTCATCCTTACTTTGTTCTAGCAACTCAGGAAACTCTTGTTGTTGTGCTTTGTTTACGTCATTTCGATGTAAGTCATCTAGTTCCAGGGGTAGCCTTTCATCACTAGATTCATCACTAAACGCATTGGGGTCTACCCATTCATCTACATCGATCAGAGCAACCTCCCTTTCATGGCTATTTTCAGGGGTTACTCGAGATAACATATCTGCTCTTATGTTATTTTTCCCTTTACGGTACTCGATTTTTGCTCCGTACTCAGCAAGGAGTACTGACCAACGTTGTATTTTAGTGTTTCCCATCTTTTTAGTGAATAGGGAAGAAAGGGGTTTATGATCCATGTTAACTCTTTCTTTTTTATATCTATATTGAGGTCCCTCTAACACATATTGGCCTAAAATCATTTCACGATTTATCTGATGATCTTGAACTAAATTACATCTTGTAACTGTATGACCTGATCTATTTCGATAATTCCTTAACGAACGGGGTCTAATATTTCACCTGAAATTGTTTTGAGCGGAAACGTGGACGAGCGCCACGAAATTGGCCGCCAGGGTTAGGCTGCTGAGTGAAGTTTAGTGGCTCAGTCTGCCGCTGCTGAACCCAATCACGCATAAAATAGTCGGGACTGCCATAAATACAACAATAGGACAAGCCACGCTCATTACCACCACCAGGATCACTCACCTGTGGGTGCACTACAGTCTGTAGCGCTTTAATGGGGGTCCTGCGGTGGTGCCGATCCCGTGCAGGGTGGAGTGGCGTCCGACATAACATTTTGAGTACCATCATAATCTTCTGTGGCTGTGAATACATCCGGTTATCCTTAATCCTGGTCACGGCACCAGTGTAAAGTCGTCATCCATTGACTTTAGATGAAAATTAATTAAATAAATTAAAGTTAATAAAATGGTAAACACCACTAAGTGGTGCCGTACTTCTCGTTGTATGGTTCCCAGGTCCGGCCAGGGCGTGTACCGGCGTCTGGTCTTTTAGTGATGACAGTGTCCGGTCTCTATATGGTGTTTATTGGTCTTCGTAGTTTACAGATATATAATATAATATAAAATATAATATGGAAGCGATTCGCCCACTCGCAGGTGGCGCGATCTACTCCCGCGGTCCAACCGGCACTCACGATGGTCTCTCCCCGACTGGCCACGATCCTTCCTTCTCTCCCTCTGTATATGGAAACGATCCGCCTACTCGCAGGTGGCGCGCTCCGCTCCCACTCTCTCCCTACACTTTCACGGACCAACCCATGGCACAAAATCACAGCATGTTTCACTTCACTACTCACATATTTGCTTAGTTTTCTCAAGTGAAGGCTTAATCTTCTCGGGGCCTTCATTATTAATGACATCATCGACAAGCGGTTTCGGGACCTTCATTATTATTAATGGTATCCTCGATAAACGGTTCCGGGACCTTCATTATTAATGGCATCATCGATAAGCGGTTCCACCGTGGGGGTGGCACAATCCGTCGTGCGTCGGGGTTAATCTTGGAGGTTACCATGGGTCAATCATTCAGTTCGTTTCTATGTGGTAAACAACCGGCAGTCCGCCTGGGTGGTACCGAGCAAGTTCTTACAGACAGAGCGTGAGGGAATTACCAGAAAGCACCGTAGCTACTACAAGTGGAAAATCATACATAAGGCTTTTCGCATAATTAATAAAGTCGATTAAAATATGAAACAAATCAGATTAATAAATCTTAAATTAAGTAAAAGCTTAATGAATATGATTAAAGATATTCAAAGATAATTAAAAATAATTAAAGGCGTGAAGAGCAAAGCCTTTACAACTGTGCCTGTGGACTAAACTATGTGCAGTTTCGAAATTCAGGGACGCCTTACCATGTTATTTGTGTCTCTTTGTTCATTAAGAACTAGTTTGTGACTTACCTTAATCAGTACGAACCAACAAATACAGACAATCAGTGAAATTCATCAAGTTCTACCAGCTTTCCGCGTTGTTTCCCCTTTCCCAACACGGCCAGAAAATGGGGAATCCCCGGAAAGCTATTCATGCACAACAGAGGGAGTGAGTGTTCGCGTCTGCCATTTGCTGTATGCCACCTACGGAGAAAGCCGCGGCGTATGCCAACTATTGTCTGCCACGTATGCAGGGAGCGGAGGAGGGTGCAGGGAGCGAGAGATGCCGGGGAGTGGGTCACAATTATGCAAATCCTGTTGGGGGGAGGGGGCGGGGATCCCTTGACGCCTAGTAATGCTTGAGAGAGCGGACATTTCTTTTGAAAAACATACCTCTAGCTATAAGAGCAAAACAGACCGCTGGTAACCTATCCTCAATTTTTTTATTCGCCGAATTAAGAACAATTTCTGGTGTTCTTCTACTTCTCCTCGTGACTGCTTCCGAATACTTCCGAAAAGTTATATTTTTATTTATCGAAAGAACTATCTCACTACGACATCTGCTTATTCATAAGGTGGGGTCTGGCTCGAATGTCAAGCCAAGTAGCACTTATTAAATAGAACTTGCCTTTCGGAGAGAACCTGATGAACATGATCAAGTTTGAGGTTATGTGTATGTAGAAGGCGTGAAAATGCCTGTGTGAGTGATGTGTGAGCTTTACGGTCGAGTTCTTTGCGGGCCGCTTTTCGCCGGTCCAGATTTTGTGAGTTTCGTGTATATTTCTTGCTGCGGTCAGTTCCGACACGTTCGATTTCACTATAGCGGACCCCATCCCTTTCTTGATCATTCTCGTATTTGTTGTCGATATCTCTTTCTATCCCCCCCCCCCCCCCCCTTGATCCCGCTGTACTTATTTCTCATTGGTCCAATGTTCCACTCCTGTGCCACTCCTGTGCCGAGTATGTCCATCCCATTTCTTCATGGGTAATATAAAGCGCTGCTCTTGGGTGGGCAAAACATACCCTTCACAGCCAGCCTCCAGACCGGAGCTGTTATTGTCATCTGTATTTTACAGGTAAGTGGAAGTAGGAAGTGGGATTTAAGGGGAATTTAACTTGATGGATCTCGTCAGTATTTTATCGCTCGGTCAGATAATGTGTATGAATGAATAACATAATGAATGATGTGTTTGATTGATGTGTTTGATTGATGTGTTTGATTGATGTGTTTGATTGATGTGTTTGATTGATGTGTTTGATTGATGTGTTTGATTGATATGATGGATTGATATGATGGATTGATATCAGTGCTAGATTGATGTGTTTAATTTACTGACATCATTTATATGATGTTAGATTTAGCACTTAATGTCTGAATATAGTTTAGGAATTCTCTACTCCCACTAATATATTTATGTGGGGTCATTGACATCGTCCTTATGTATATGAAATGTGAATAACATTCCAATATTGTCATACAGCCGTTATTGTGACGATGTGATGAAGCGGACGGCAATAGAGATACCCTTCACAGCCAGCGTCCAGACCGGAGCTGTTATTGTCATCTGTATTTTACAGCAATAAAGCCATTCTTACAAACCCGGTGGTGTTCAGCGACTACATGTAGACACTAGAGAAGCCCCAACCCTTGTTTCAGATTGCAGACATCCGTCATGTGCCAGCCGCGTCTTCGTCCACGTCCGACGTCCGTCCGGTGTTAACCTGAACATATGTCATGTCATTCATCGAAACTTGACGCACGGAATATACTGGAAATGGTTGACAAGTTGAATATGTCTCGCCATAACTAGTTTGTATGTTCCATGCCGTGTTAAATATCAATCTTGGTCAATAAAGTCCATAAAACCCCTCTGAATAACGCTATTCGTGCGGAATGCCACAGTCCTGTCAGCGTCCGTCTGTTTTGACGTAAGCGGGGACAGACAGTGGGGGGGGGGGAGGATTAAGTAGGGGTTCTGCTCCCAGGTCCCGAAGAATATATTTCCCCATTCCAAGGCCACGATGAATTAAAAGGAGAAGTCTCCGTATACAATGGAAAAGGTGGGTACATGATATAAATTGGTCATTTCCCAATTCACGGTTATTTAATATTAAAATTCCCAGTTCACGATGAATAATTTTGCTCATTCCCAGTTGACGGTGAAATGAAAAGCCCATTACCGAGGAACGGAAATACGGACGCAGTGTCATTGACTGTCTGTGATTTTGACAGAAGACGGACGCAGATGATAAAAACGGATGCGTGTGTTTGCGGCATTACCGCCCCATTGTTTCAAGCATCAAATACCCGACACTTATTCAACCACCAACACAAGGTCATCCCCATATATCTGATCAAGTACGGAGCAAAACGGAAGAGAACCAACCTATTAAGCCGAGCGATTAAAAATGTTACTCATGTTACCTGATGTGGCATATAGATGATAGCACTCGATAACCAGATAACAGTATACTCACAGACTGTTAAAGTGTGGGAATGCGCCTGCGCAATAATTCCTTGTCAGCACTTTTGGTGCTAAATTTAAAAGTGGTGTAGCATTGCCGACTATAGGCAATACGTGATTAGTATTGTCTAACAGACAAGACTTTATTTGACTGGAGATATTCGTGTCACTGCAGATGCGGTTAATTGTCTTATTACTGATTTAATGCAAAGTAGGCATATCAGTCTAATAAGTATGCTGTGGTGTGAATTGTTAACGTTAAATTTATTATCATGTTAATTGGTAAATTAGCAGGTTTTTATTGTGTGAAAGACTGTTTCATGTATAATGTTGTGTCTGTTCCAGGTTTTTTTTTACTGTGAACTACAACCTGGTTTTCTGACGAAATAAATATATTTATTATGGCACAAAAACAGAACCAGTTCATCATCGTCATTTCGAACTCCTGCTACATTAATTAGCATCAAATTTCCACAATGCATTATTCTCGTTTTATTATACCATGACGTATGGTGACATGACACACTGTTCTCAATCGGTGTATGGATCAGCGAATGGGCCTACCAAACCGCGCAAAAAATTGCGATGTTTTCAACAACAAATAATTTGGGCATAGGCCTATGAATTTGGACTGAGCCAAGCAGATATATACCTATATGGAGTCTTTCGGAAAACAAACGGAACTTTTCCGCTGCACATACCTGTAACGTTGACCAACTGAGTTCCCTCCCCCTCCCCTCCCCCGCGAAAGTGGGGGAGGGGTCCACTCCCAGGCCCAAGTCTACGACAACGCCTGCTCGGCTGCTCGAAGCGATACGTACGGCAGCAGAGCACATGCTCTGGTTGCCTAAGTAAATTCCTCGACTTCCTCATCCTCACCATCTCTAATTCCAAATAATCGTGCGCCCATCGCTGCATCCCGATCGATACGGAAGGACGCTAACCCTCCTATAGACGCCATATGCTCAAAAGACTCGTTTACCGTATTACGACGTCACGAATCAATGAAAAAAATGCCCCGGACTATCTTTTAATACAAATGCTGTACTTTTTATTTCTATGAATCACTTCATTTAGACAAGCAAGTTACATTCAATCAATTGTAACGAGCGCAAAATATGAGTCACTCTCTGCCTTCGACTCCCTCTGCTAGGGCTTCATTATATTGCGGTAAAAGCGGAGCTTGCGTAGCGCCTCCGTGCGGGGAGTGAATATGAGTACGTATGCAATTCTACGCTCGCAGTTACCCGATCTCCCGACTGAGGCCGTTCCGCAACGAGCGCCCTCTGTCGAGATTGTTCCACGTCGTACCTTCCATTGGCTCAGTTTGCGCATCTTGTCTGCCACGACAGCAAGGCATGGCCGAGTAACGTCCATGTCTCTTTGATGGAACTAGGTAAATATTCAGTTTGAGCTCAGCTGAGCTTACTTCACCCACGCCTTTCTTTTTGTCACAGGCTGGCCGGCAAAAGGCGTTTCGGAAGGGCGCGGGCGGGGGGGAGGGGGGGGGGGCATGGGCGTGTCCAGGGAAGCGCATAGGGGCCCGTACCTTCCCTTCAGACATTGAGATATATCTGTGCCCCCGTTGGCAATGGCGTCAAAACACTGATTAAATATCGGTTATGTGGGTATTGCACTTGGTTTGGTAAAGTTCAGTTTCAGATTCATGTCCTTAGTCCTTGGAGGCACCCCACAGAGGGGAGCGTAGCGAGAACGTGGACATGCTGTCTAGGGTACACACGATCTCCCGGCAGAGGGCGTTACGGTTGCGCCATAGTCCCTCTGCCCCACGTCAAATTTAACCATCAAAATTATCCGTCATACGTTGAAAATTGAAAGGAAATTGAAAATTGGAATGAATCTAATCGAAGATAAATTCGCAGTTTGGCATCAAATACACCACTATTTAGCATTTACCGTGCCACTGGTACCATACCTCACGAATGCATTCAAGTTTGATTAATTTGAAGCCATGTTACTTTCGAACTACCTTTTCGAGTGCGGTCGAGGTGAAAGTCGTGAAGCGTTTTGAAATTTGACCCCGTGTTATTTGGAAAAACGTTTTTGCTTAACTGTTTCATTGTGATCATTCGACAACGGAATGTTTTTCAAACTCCGCGTCAAAATTCAGTATTTCATCGAAAAAAAACATTTTGACCCCAGGACCGTTGGGGTCAACCGTGAGGTTGTCGGTGACGTGGGGCAGAGGTGATGTGAGGAACGAGCTCCCTCTGCCGGCAGAGTGGGGTACACAGTCTCCGTGAAGTACACGGTGTCGTCGTCCACTGTGATGTGACCGGTCGAGACGTTCCCGGTGTTCACGGTCGTCAGAGTCTCACCGCAGGGATAGATCATATAGATACATCTGTCGACCTTGTCCCCGACCAAAAAGTTCACCCCGTCCTCGCCGATACCCTCGGGTTGCTTTTGCCCTGCATGTAGAGCACTAGGGTTTTGTCTTCATAGTATTTGACCATTAGGGCGGAGCCGATGATCGCCATGCAAAACGGGCGAAACAGAACCCCCAATGGACGATTTAGGGTGGTGACCACGGTGTCTGTTGTAAGTGACACTCTGTGCGCGCCATCCTGACATGCCACATACACGTGTTCCTTGTCACCCGGGTCCAACGGTAATGGTAACGGGTATCCTCCATTTTAGAAAGAGCCGGAATTCCGGCCTTTTTCCTTAGTCGCCAAATTTAAAAAATATAACTGATGCTCCCATGCTGCACGTCATAAGTGTTTCTATATACCTTCACAAAACCTCGCATTGTAATTTATCTAAGGAAGTATGTAATTACGACATATGCTGATTATAAAACAGAGTCTGACCTCGAAACTATGGAAAGCCAAAGTGGAATTTAATCGACTGATGAATGCAACTGATCGTGAAACCTTGCGAAGAGGAGACCGTATGAACATGATCAAGTTCAAGACTGCGGGTAGGTGTCAGACGCTTTACCACGTGTTTTAAATTATGAAAAAGAAAGAAAACAGTTACATACGTTTGTACGTGCGTGCGCGTCCGTCTTCCCTCCTTTGCAATACTACATTTTAATAATGAACGTGTTTTAGATCTTTTCTAGCTGACCATTAAACACATGGAGTATTACCGAATTGTACTACAGGATGTCATGTCATTTTGTGGTAAAAGGATGAAATTTGGCTCACATGTTAGAAATTCATGTCTAATCGAATTTAGTTAAGTGTCGAGTCAGATTTAAATGGTAAACAATGTCACCAATTATAAGCGATATCTTGGAAGAATAAGAAGGATAAAACTGTTATTTTGATGTCTGTCCATAGGTTTTTGTGTACGCAAAGGTAAAATAAGTCCTCACTGGATACTCAAGAACAACGCATGAGCCATTTCCCTATATAAGGACCATGCACCTCTTAGTTTTTAAGATATTGAGCATGTTTGCTGGCCTTTGTCCGCCATCGTGGAACTACAGTTGCACCTAGATACACACAAATATCTTCTGTTTAATTCAGCGACCCCGAAAACCTATGCATAAACATAAAATATTAGTTCGATCGTTGATTTGCGAGATATTGAGCTTTTTTTGGGTAGATTTGCCCGTCTAAAGCCGCCAGGGGTAAAGTCGACTTGACATTAGCTAAATTTAAATACTAGGATATTACGGACAAGTGTGCTAACTTTCATGCTTTTACCACCAAATGCACAACTCGACATAATTTGTCGTTTAGCCGCTGAACTATCACGGAATATAGGCAATGTTTCCGTTTCGTCAACACAATTATAACCCGTAATGACTACGAGGACGACATCAGCTTCGTATAATATTTGCCAAAATATCCTCCTTCATGGCAAACAAATTCAATGTCTCTCTATTCCTAATCTCTATGTTTCATATGCTATGTGAAATACAAATTATTATCCAATTTACTTCACATTGTAATATGTTTTTAAAAAATAGGGCATATGTCCAACTCATGTAAAGACGTGTATACAACAATTTTACGATTAATTTCTTGAAGATATGAAAATTCATTTTGGCTTGCCATTGCATCTGCACGACAACTGGCGCTCGACCAATCACGGAGGCTTAAAAAATACTAGTTACCGGTCTAGTATGCTGCGAGCAGCTCTAGGCCGGTTCCCAGCCTAGCAGACTCAGAGCGACTGAAGGCCACCAGTCGGCGACTTCCCCTGTCGCGTTTTTGCAATTCACACCCGGTTGGGACTTCCGGTTCCTCTATTTTTGCATATTTTGATCAAGAAACACTGATGAATATTCAGTACGTCGACCCAGGCAAGGAACAGAGAAAGTTCACTTCTCTCCACCGGAAACTGTCGGTGACGGTGTGTAAACAGGCCACTTCGACAGAATCTTTACCCTGTCCGAAATTATTTGACCAGCGAAAGAAAAGCCGAAGAGGCAGTTGATACAGACAGTGAAGCTGAAGGTGTCAAGAAGGTAAATGTTTTTTAAATGACCGTGACAGGGGCGAACCAGAGACACACCCTAACCTTAGTCTTAGACAGTCACAGAGCTTAGCTGTCTGAGGGTTCGCACGGCCTACTAGTTTTTTAATAGTCCGTGCGGACCCCCCCCCCCCCAGTCGATTTACTGTGCCTCTGACACCGTAAATCGACTGACACAGAGGCTGAGCTAATGCACCTGGGCTTGGGCTGTGATGTGTGTTTTTATGGGCCGTTTTATGACTACAGTGTACAGCCATAAGAACAAGTGTCAAGCGTACTGCACCGTCTTACACTAAGATGCATTGCCATATATGATGGTGTCACATGCGGAAATGCCTCCCCATGCGGAGATGCCCCCCCTTATATAAAATACATAATATTGAGACCCTCTCCACTCCATATGTTCGTACGGTGCCATTATGATAGATACAGAGCAGAGGGGGCATCTCCGCATGGGAGGCATTTCCGCATGGGACATGGGCATGGTGGGCCCACATATGTGTTGTCCATATATGTATCCCCCCCCCCCTTCCTAACTACAGTCTACATAGGGTTAACTTGTCGTCTTCCCAGATCACGATGATTGCATTTCTTTATTCCCAGGACACAATGAATTAAGAGGAGAATTCTCCGCATACAATGGAAGGGCAAATACATTATATTAATTGGCGATTTGCAGATGCTTCACAATTAATGGAAATCCTTAATCACAATGATCGGCTAATACCCCATTCCCTGTTCACAAAGAATTATTTTCTTCATTCCCAATTCACAGTGAAATGTAAAAAGCCTATTCCTGAGGAATGGAAATACCCCATGGCAAATCAGGCTCACCTTTATTAGGTGTCATTATGTAAGAGATACACCTAATTCCCACCATCATAGCCATAGGTAGAGCCCCCTCTACCTATATTAAAGTTAGTTTTTTAATAGATACCACTCAAAATTTATGTTCATGGGTATCCCTTAATTATTTAACAGGTAGGCCTAGGCTACACATTAAGTTTAACGGGTACTCATTAATTATTTAAGGGGTACCTATGCATATAGTATCTCTGTTTTATGTTGTTATTGGGGATACCCCTCAGGTAATTAAAGGTGAGCCTGATCTTTAGTCATACTTGTCTCTATAAGTGCATACTGTAACTGTCTCCTAGTCAACCCCCCTCTACCCACCCTTTGGGTGCTGTTCTCTTAACATGATTAAACTATAATTATATAAAAATGGGAAGGGAGCAGGCCCTAAACAATATCTGGTCTTATGCAATATATTAAAGCTGTCCGGACCTATTTAGCCAGTGTTAGGGTTAAGGTCACATTTAGATATCTACAAGACGTGTTGATTATGGTCTTATATTGCCAGCATAAACTCTTTGAGAAACCTATGGAAATTTGGAGGACGTACAATATGATACAGCCATAATTTATTATGAAAGATAAGCAAGGCTAGTACACATTGTAGTGGAACAAAAAATGTGATGTTATCAAATAATATATATTTATAAAATGATCTATGTACAAAGGACCTATATAAATAATAATTTTTATTGCAATTTGGTAAGATAGGTTTTAATAAAAAAAGCATATACATTAGGCCACTTTATCTTTGTTCGAAGGCAAAAATGACATTTTTACGAAATTAATTGTAACTTTAGAATATGTATTTAACAAATTACTCAATTTATGAATTAATTGATGGAAATAATGTTTAAAACCATTCTAATTAGTTTTTTGTAGAACAAAAATGCTGCCAGAACCCATTTATGTGTGCATCAATTGTTTTGTGCCGGATTCGTCAGATTGTATAGCTACAGGAAGGTCTACAACTTATCGTGCTGTGGTTATATCACCGCTAGCTGGCTAAACTCATGAACCAGATTCATATTATATTGTTTTATTGTTATTTGCTAGTAAAGTGTATATTATATTAGTATGTATTTGGCCAGTAGCAATTGCTGGAAATATCAATGGAAAAAACTTAATAAAGTTTTATATATTGAAATGAAAACTTTTGCAATTTATTTCAGTTATGTGAAAATTTGAATGCCTTTCAGATGCAGACTTTGGGACTATAATGCTATCTTCAGACAGCAAAATGCATTACAGTGGGCGAGCGTCAATTGCGGGGGGCAGGCGTCACTGCCGTGGACGAGCGTCACTGCGATGGGCGGGCGTGACTGCGGTAGGTAGGTGAGCGTCACTGGCTGGGCGAGCGCAACTGTGGCGGGCGAGCGTCATTGCAGCGGTGGGCGAGCCTGACTACGATTACGAGTACAGGGACAGTGCGAATAGTCCATTTGTCTGTAGATTCTAATCGTGAGCGTCAGCATGGTGGCATATTTCATACAAATCCAATGTATAATTGACAGCTATGACGTCGCGGAGCAACAGAATCGGGCGAAGTAATTATCTGAACATACTTCCCATCATTACCCCAGTCTTACCTTGCTTTAGCAAGTTGTGACTTTTAATGGAACATCTCGGAATGGTCCTTCTTCAGTTTCTTCAGACCCTTCTTGTCTCACTTCCGCGCGGCCAGAGCATCCAGAAGAACGTCACAACATTCAAGATAACGCACATTTTTACCTTTCTTTATTTAAATAAGACACATTTACGTTAATAGAACACGGCTAGGTCTGTTTTCCGGGTTATTATTCCAGATAATGAACATTTAGAACAAAGCTGTGATGTCACACAATTTTAATGCAACCTAACGGGTGTTAGAACAGACAACGCCACGTTCCTTCACACTGTGGGGCCGGTGTTGGGGGTTGAACGGGTGGGGCTTCTTCGCTAGGGGAGACGTGGGGGGTAATGCCCGGAAATTGTCTCGAGGGGGGGGGGAGCGGGTTGTCTGGGGGGGGGGGGGGTGGGGTTTCCGGCGGGAGTTATCCGGGGAGACTTGTCCTAGGGGGGATTTGTCCGGGGGAATTGTCGGGGGGGAGTTGTTCAGGGGGTGTATTGTCCAGGGGGGGGGGGGGGGGGGAGTTGTCCTAGAACTGCTCAGGCCACGTTTTGCCCGGTCCCTATAATTAGGTTTATAGACGTTTGACTTACTTTCTTAATTGAGGTGCTAAATCGCGGACGCTGGATCGCTTCATGCTTCTATAGCCGGATAGCTAATGTAAGGCACATTATTACATACCATCTTCCCCGTTCTGTTTATGTTTTGCCATCATATATGATAAACAGACATTTTACGCTACCAAATTACCTCCTTGCAGCATACCTGTGTCCACCACATTGTTCATTAAAGGCAGAAAAGTCACTGATTTCCAGTCCAACGTCCAACTTATTGATACTCCATACGATACTCTCTCCGCACACCGATAGATGGCGACAGCGGCTGGTTCGTGAAAAGGAAAGCATACTTCCAACTGTGATGCAAACCATGAAAAACTTAGTGTTTTTCATTTAGTATTAATTGAGACAGGAGAAATCCGCACATAGGCGTCTAGGCATATCGCTTCAAATCCGAATGACCTCACCATGACGTCACAGCTCACGCTCTAATAACGACAACCAAAACAAGCATATTTGCAATATTCGAAAATCATTGAAGCTCAGTTTTCAGTCTTTCATCCGCGAGCGAATTATTAAATGTATTAATCTATCAAAAGCTCTCCATACATTTTCCACCAAATACACAGTCCAGTAAGTCCAAGGCATCAAAACACTGATTAAATGTCTGCGTGTGTCTTGCACCTAGTTTAGTCAAGAGGAGGCAAAGCAACAACGTGGACACGACCACCACAGGAGTCCGCAGTGAAGTACACCGTGTCGTCGTCCGCAGTGATGTGACCAGGCGCAATGTTCCCGGTGTTCACGGTCGTCAGGGTCTCACCGCTGGGTGAGATCACATAGATACATCTGTCCACCTTGTCTCCAACCAAAAAGTTCACTCCATCCTCGCCGAGACCCCAGGGTTGCTTTAGTCCTGGCGGTCTGATCACGTGACCCGATGTGTTTCCATCGGCGTAGAGCCCGAGAGTTTGGTTGTCCCGGTAGTTGACCGTTAGAGTGGAGTCGATGATCGCTATCCAAAATGGGCGACACGTTACCTCGTATGGACGACTTAGGGTGGTGACCACTGAGTCTGTTGTAAGTGACACTTTGTGCACGCCATTCCCACAGGCCACATACACGTGTTCCTTGTCACGTGGGTCCAGCGCCATGTAATGAAGTTGCGACAACTTACCCCAGGCCGTCAGCTTTCCGATCACATGAAGACCTTCTGCTTGTGTCCATTTTACTATTGTAACGTTGTTACCCCCCTCTCTGGACACATAAACCGTGTCTGTGTCCTTGTCACTCACACAGTGCCATGGGTGATCAATGCCCACATGACACACGTAGGAGTGTTTGGCAGAAGGCTTCGGGCGACGGAAGGCCACCAGTCGGCCACTTCCCCTGTCAGCCACGAGGAGGAGGTCGCCGAGGACACAGATCCCGCGAGGAGCCATCAGACGTCCCTTGCCCTCTTCGCCTCCCACTGAAGAAGTTACTCTCAGACCGTCGTAGAATGCCTTGTTCTGAATGACAACAATATACACGCAACGTTGTGTAACATATTCCACACATACACTTACACAGCAAAATTAAATAACCAGGATATGTTAATATAAGCGAATAATACAACAGAATCTGAAGTTTACATCAGACTCACTGACTAACCGGGTCATTGGTTCCCACAAGACATTACAGTTATATCAACATTTCTTGGACTGGAAAAAGGCGTGATGCATGCATATGATTCATAATCAATATTTCTAACACAATGCATTATGAGCACCAGACCAACATAGACCCCACTCTAACCCTAGCCTAGATGGCAGCATCAGACCAACAGATAAAGCCTACACTGCCTGTACCAGACCAACATAGACCCCACTCTAACCCTAGCCTAGATGGCAGTATCAGACCAACAGATAAAGCCTACACTGCCTGTACCAGACCAACATAGACCCCACTCTAACCCTAGCGTAGATGGCAGTATAAGACCAACAGATAAAGCCTACACTGCCTGTACCAGACCAACATAGACCCTACTCTAACCCTAGCGTAGATGACAGCATCAGACCAACAGATAAAGCCTACACTGTCTGTACCAGACCAACATAGACCCTACTCTAACCCTAGCCTAGATGGCAGTATAAGACCAACAGATAAAGCCTACACTGCCTGTACCAGACCAACATAGACCCCACTCTAACCCTAGCGTAGATGGCAGTATCAGACCAACAGATAAAGCCTACACTGCCTGTACCAGACCAACATAGACCCCACTCTAACCCTAGCCTAGATGACAGCATCAGACCAACAGATAAAGCCTACACTGCCTGTACCAGACCAACATAGACCCCACTCTAACCCTAGCCTAGATGGCAGCATCAGACCAACAGATAAAGCCTACACTGCCTGTGCCAGACCAACATAGACCCCACTCTAACCCTAGCCTAGATGGCAGTATAAGACCAACAGATAAAGCCTACACTGCCTGTACCAGACCAACATAGACCCCACTCTAACCCTAGCCTAGATGGCAGCAACAGACCAACAGATAAAGCCTACACTGCCTGTACCAGAGCAACATAGACCCCACTCTAATCCTAGCGTAGATGGCAGTATAAGACCAACAGATAAAGCCTACATTGCCTGTACCAGACCAACATAGACCCCACTCTAACCCTAGCCTAGATGGCAGCCTCAGACCAACAGATAAAGCCTACACTGCCTGTACCAGACCAACATAGACCCCACTCTAACCCTAGCCTAGATGGCAGTATAAGACCAACAGATAAAGCCTACACTGCCTGTACCAGACCAACATAGACCCTACTCTAACCCTAGCGTAGATGACAGCATCAGACCAACAGATAAAGCCTACACTGCCTGTACCAGACCAACATAGACCCCACTCTAACCCTAGCCTAGATGGCAGTATAAGACCAACAGATAAAGCCTACACTGTCTGTACCAGACCAACATAGACCCCACTCTAACCCTAGCCTAGATGGCAGCATCAGACCAACAGATAAAGCCTACACTGCCTGTACCAGAGCAACATAGACCCCACTCTAATCCTAGCGTAGATGGCAGCATCAGACCAACAGATAAAGCCTACACTGCCTGTACCAGACCAACATAGACCCCACTCTAACCCTAGCCTAGATGGCAGCATCAGACCAACAGATAAAGCCTACACTGCCTGTACCAGACCAACATAGACCCTACTCTAACCCTAGCGTAGATGACAGCATCAGACCAACAGATAAAGCCTACACTGTCTGTACCAGACCAACATAGACCCCACTCTAACCCTAGCCTAGATGGCAGCATCAGACCAACAGATAAAGCCTACACTGCCTGTACCAGACCGACATAGACCCCACTCTAACCCTAGCCTAGATGGCAGCATCAGACCAACAGATAAAGCCTACACTGCCTGTACCAGACCAACATAGACCCCACTCTAACCCTAGCCTAGATGGCAGTATAAGACCAACAGATAAAGCCTACACTGCCTGTACCAGACCAACATAGACCCCACTCTAACCCTAGCCTAGATGGCAGCAACAGACCAACAGATAAAGCCTACACTGCCTGTACCAGACCAACATAGACCCCACTCTAACCCTAGCCTAGATGACAGCATCAGACCAACAGATAAAGCCTACACTGCCTGTACCAGACCAACATAGACCCCACTCTAACCCTAGCCTAGATGGCAGCATCAGACCAACAGATAAAGCCTACACTGCCTGTACCAGACCAACATAGACCCCACTCTAACCCTAGCCTGGATGGCAGCATCAGACCAACAGATAAAGCCTACACTGCCTGTACCAGACCAACATAGACCCCACTCTAACCCTAGCCTAGATGACAGCATCAGACCAACAGATAAAGCCTACACTGCCTGTACCAGACCAACATAGACCCCAATCTAACCCTAGCGTAGATGGCAGTATAAGACCAACAGATAAAGCCTACATTGCCTGTACCAGACCAACATAGACCCTACTCTAACCCTAGCCTAGATGGCAGCATCAGACCAACAGATAAAGCCTACATTGCCTGTACCAGACCAACATAGACCCTACTCTAACCCTAGCCTAGATGGCAGCATCAGAACAACAGATAAAGCCTACACTGCCTGTACCAGACCAACATAGATCCTACTCTAACCCTGGCCTAGATGGCAGCATCAGACCAGCAGATAAAGCCTACACTGCCTGTACCAGACCAACATAGACCCCAATCTAACCCTAGCGTAGATGGCAGCATCAGACCAACAGATAAAGCCTACACTGCATGTACCAGACCAACATAGACCCCACTCTAACCCTAGCCTAGATGGCAGCATCAGACCAACAGATAAAGCCTACACTGCCTGTACCAGACCAACATAGACCCCACTCTAACCCTAGCCTAGATGGCAGCATCAGACCAACAGATAAAGCCTACACTGCCTGTACCAGACCGACACAGACCCCACTCTAACCCTAGCCTAGATGGCAGCATCAGACCAACAGATAAAGCCTACACTGCCTGTACCAGACCAACATAGACCCCACTCTAACCCTAGCCTAGATGGCAGCATCAGACCAACAGATAAAGCCTACACTGCCTGTACCAGACCAACATAGACCCCACTCAAACCCTGGCCTAGATGGCAGCATCAGACCAACAGATAAAGCCTACACTGCCTGTACCAGACCAACATAGACCCCACTCTAACCCTAGCCTAGATGGCAGCATCAGACCAACATATAAAGCCTACACTGCCTGTACCAGACCAACATAGACCCCACTCTAACCCTAGCCTAGATGGCAGCATCAGACCAACAGATAAAGCCTACACTGCCTGTACCAGACCAACATAGACCCCACTCTAACCCTAGCGTAGATGGCAGCATCAGACCAACAGATAAAGCCTACACTGCCTGTACCAGACCAACATAGACCCCACTCTAACCCTAGCCTAGATGGCAGCATCAGACCAACAGATAAAGCCTACACTGCCTGTACCAGACCAACATAGACCCCACTCTAACCCTAGCCTAGATGGCAGCATCAGACCAACAGATAAAGCCTACACTGCCTGTACCAGACCAACATAGACCCCACTCTAACCCTAGCGTAGATGGCAGCATCAGACCAACAGATAAAGCCTACACTGCCTGTACCAGACAAACATAGTGTTTACCAGGCCAACACTTAGGGCCTACATTGTCTTCATCAGACCAACATATAGGACATACACTTTCTTCATCAGACCAACACATAGGGCCTACGCTGTCTGCACCAGACCAACATATAGGGTTTACGCTGTCTGCACCAGACCAACCAACAGATGTGGCCTACCTTGCCTGTATCAGACCCACACACATAGGGCCGCACTGCATGCACAAGAAATTGCACCGGGCAAATGGTGCCAAGCAGGGATTTTGAGTGCTGCAGGGGCTAACACCGGCTTGCTATTCAATCCATCACTCTATGCGTGCAGTCGTGTATAGCTAATACTGAGCTAAGCTAGCAAGTGTACTGTGTGTTAACCTTATTACTTTACGGTATATAGTCGAAAACAGACGTTATATAATGCGCGTTGTACAATGCATTCTACCCATTGGTAGTACTTACCCGAGTCGTTCGCCTTCTAAACATGGCAGGTTGGTCCTTCCGAAGGGAACCTAAGCTCCCGGATTCTTTTTTCATCACCTGCCTTAAAAAGTTGAAGGCATCCAAGTCTCGAGATAAGAAAACAATTTCAAGACCATCGTTGAGGACATTTATCTCCACCAGCCCGAGGCGGCATGACTTGATGACGTCTCCAGTGTGGGCGAGGTTACTCTCGGAATAACCTAACCATGACAATGCAACTTTAAACACTGTATTTTCATCTCTGACTTTTAGGCGATCATCTTGCAATAGTCGGAGTAATGTATCAACATCCAGCAGTCGTTTGAACTCCTCACTGCCGCTGAGTTCTTCAAAATGGTCTACGAGTTGATTAACGCAGGTCTCATACACAGCCTTTATGTCATAATTATTCGCTGTTTGTAACACGGTCACTATCTCTCCTCCAACTGAAGCGCTCAGGATGCTATCGAAGTACCTTTCCACCAACGACACCACAAGGTCCATTTGTAGACAGCGCGCACACATTATGACGTCACAAAGGTTCTTAACCGTCACATTACATTCACCTCTAAAAATCCAATCCAGTACAACTCTGAAGGCAGTCTTTGTCATGTGACCGCCACTCAGTGATACGTGCTTCGTATCTGAAGAATCCTGATGTTGGTCGTGCGCTTGCGCAGTATTCGGACTAAGAAGGTTCCCTGGGAGAGGAAGCGAGTCTCTTGAATCCCAATCGACGCCGTCCTCCTCGACACGGGTACTCGGCCCGGTCTCGGTCTCTGCACTCGTTGCACTCACCGCACCATGTTCTCCTACACCAGACGGCGCCTCACCCTGAGAGCCTGGAGGCAGGTCATCCTCGCATGACCTTGGAACATCCTGCGTCTCGTCGGTGGGTGACCCGTCAACTCTCGCGCTGCCTTCGCCGTGCAGAAAGCGCCTCTCAAAGTACCCACTCCAGGCCAAGAGGACGGCCTTGTGACAGTGGAAGGCTTCCCCGTCAACCGTCACCGTGACGTCAGTAAAGTCTGAACACGTGTCTCCAAGGGTGATGTAGGCGTCCCGCCAGATGTCGCTATAGACCTCATGTATGTCAGGCTGGGGCACGCTTCTTAATCTGGAAGAGAAAGAATATCAGGGTATCACATGATCATATCTGTATATGGGCAGTGGGCAAGCGTCACTGCAGTAGGCGAGCGTCATTGCGGTGGACGGGGGTCACTGCGATAGGCGGGCGTCACTACAGTAGGCGAGCGTCACTACGGTAGGAAAGCGTCACTGCAGTGGGCAAGCTTCACTGCAGTGGGCGAGCGTCGCCGCGGTGGGCGAGCACCACTGCAGTCCGCGAGGGTCGCTGCAGTAGGCGCGCTTCACTCCCCGTGACGCCTTTCATACAAATCCAAAGTATAATGAACAGATGTCATGTCGCATCTCGGAGAAACAAAATAAATATTCGAACATACTTCCCATTATAGCATCAGTCTTACCCTGCTGTGGCAGAAGGCGGGCTCGCCCTGCCAACGAACATCTCGGAATGGTCCTGCTTCAGTTGCTTCAGACTCTTCTCGTCGGATTCCCGCGCCGCCAGAGCATCCAGAAGAATGTCACAACACTCACTGTTGATAGACAGAAGCCTGATGTCCAGGGCTTTCCGGATTGTCCCGGCACTGATCAAACCAACTCTCAGTGACTTCACGATATCATGTAAATAAGTCAGACGATCGTCACTGTTGTGAAGCCAAGCAAAAGCCGCAATGAAGACGATGTCTTCACTCCGTGCCTGCAGCTGATCCATACGGATCACCCCCAGCAAATCGTCTGGCTTCAGCGCAAGAAAATCGTCCATTTTCGCCACCTCGTCAAAGTTCCTGGCCATCCCTTCCAGTGCAATATCTCTTACGGCCGGCACTCTACAGCTGTGGGCCAGACTGAGGTGATCGAACATACGACTCACAGGAACACCGCATGAGTACTGATACCGTATGTAGTCTGTCAACATGTTCACCGTTTTGTCCATCTGCAGATAATACGCCATTGGTAGAGTGCACTCAACAGTGTCGAGTGACGGGCTCAGTTCTCCCAAGTACATCCACTTATGAAGCACAGAAAATGCCTCCGGTGACACCATGTGCCACTGAGGCAAAGTCACATGACTAGCTTGTTTTTCGGTGAAGTCGCTGCTGAACATAGACCGGAAGTAGCCGCTCCAAGCGGCCAGAAGAGCCTTGTGGCAGGGGAAGGCTACCTCGCCCACAGTCACCGTGACGTCAGTGAGCGCTCCTGTATCGTGGAGCTTCCTGTTGGCTGCTGTTATTCCCTCGGCGTGCTCTCGGCGTAAGGCTACGGCATCCATCTTATTGGTACAGTCAAAGATTATAACGGTCAGACAAAGTATATCAGGACATAAAATACCACTGTTAACTGTATCATATGAATAGCGTATATATATAAAACGTTTTACCGAATGCAATACATTCTGCAGTTTATTATAGAATCTTGCATTAAAAGTCCGCGCTATGGGATATTCTATCAATGCGATAGTGTGTTCCATAATAGGCTATACAATTAAATTTTATAGTGAAAAGCTTCCCGTATCGCAAGTCCAATGGAATAGTATGATATTTAGATACAATCCTTGCCACAGTCAGTTATGATAATAGTTGTAATAGTATGATAGTATTGATTGTAACTAACATTTCTATGGTAACGGTTCTATGGTAAAGGTCTATGGTACATCCTATAGTTCTTGGCACAACAAATGTTATAACATTTACTATAAACATTACTATTTTATTGTAATGGCGGTATTTACCATAGACTAGTTTCGCATGGGTTCTGCAAACATTTTGAGCACTATCCATGGTGATACGGTCCAGAATTAGCATAAATCGTTCAGCGTTTTGGAAATGCATATTACGAAGCCTTCAGGCCAGTAAACAAAATGACGTTTTCATTTAACGTTTAGCAAGGGATGCAACAGCAACAGCAAAATAGACATTACCATGAAACCTAGCAACCCCGTGCTGAACAATAGAGTAATTTGAGTTCATAAGGTGCATGCGATGGATATATGTGGGTAGATTCCAAAATGTTCTGTCTAATAATATAATAATAACGTATATGTAAGCTTCTTATGTCAAAGAATCGGGGGGCAACAAGGTAACACGTGAAACCTATCCTCTAGGACAATAACAATTTTACCTTTACAATATGTGTACAACCTACCATTTAAAGACAATTCTCACTGAAAGCAATATATTCCGTAATATTTTGTATTACCAACCTCTTTTCTATGTCAAATAAGTATATTCTCTCTTGAATTTAAGTCCTAAAAGCCTGTGTTCTAACCGGAGAGAACCAATTTGTTCACCGAAGCAGAAGTTGGTGACCATCTTTAAATCCCTGCGCGCCTGTTCGCTGTTATGGTATTCTGTGTGATGTCGCTGGCTGCTCGCTATCACGTCCGCGCGCGATGTAAACATACCGCGCAGTTTTGTGTTGAAATTGTTGTTTTACAGACAAAAAAGGATATAGAACCTATGCATCATAATTTTGAGTTACTTTTAGTCTTGATACTAAAATGTAAAAAATCTAAGATGGCGAATGTAAGTATATTGCTTTAATATAACAGCGCTCCCTGACGAAAGAATTACAACTCGCTTAAGCTGGTACTACCTCTCGAACACGTATATAAGTATTGCTGAGTGAGCGAAGGTGGTGCCGCGGAACCAGGCTAGATCTAGCATTACAATGCGTATCGACGTGTTTCGCCTATGCCAGGGAAACATCTGCATGAACCAAAGACTCTCAGTGAATTTCATGTCTGTCAGCATATACAAATGGGGCAACAATCTATTTGAAGAATAACTCAGAGTACCAAGATAACCCAAACATTTTCTAAGGAAGTTCGTATGTTTTTTTTTGTCTGGGGCTATGGGGGGGGGGGGGTGGGGGGGTCACCTCACGTGAAGACCAGTAGCGCTAAATAGGTTTCGGTGACCCGAGTTGGGGGCAGTCCGGCATTGGTGGGGCAGCCTGGGATTGGGGTGGGCAGTATTAGATTGGCGGGGAACAGTGTGAAATAGGTCGTAGGCAACCTGGGATTGGCAGGTTGCAGTAAAAGATTGGTCGGGAGCCGCCTGGCAACGATTGGGGGCACTCTGGGAATGGTGGAGGCCACCTTGGACTCTGGAATAGTTGGGGGCAGTCTGGTATGGGTGGGGGCAGTCTGGGATGGGTGGGGGCAGTCTGGGATGGGTGGGGGCAGTCTGGTATGGGTGCGGGCAGTGTGGCATGGGCTAGCAGAGGGTGGGAAGTCAGTCTGGGGATTAAATGAGGGTAGTACCTGCAGGGTGCAGGCCGGGAGTGGAAGGGGGAGGGGGAAGGGAGAGGCAGTATCTGTAGGGTACAGACCAGTATGAGATTCGTTGGGGCAGTCTATGATTGGCAGGAATTAGGAAGTCAGACTGGGTTTGTTTGTGGCGGTCCTGGATTGCTAGGAGGTGGGAAGTTAGTATATGATTCGTTGGGGCAGTCTAGGATTCGAGGGAGGGAAGTCTGGGATTGGCAGGAGGTACGAACTGACACGTGTTATGGCAACTCCTACTAAACAGTACACGTGTCGACACGCACTGACACGTATTATGGTGACTCCCACTAAACAGTACACGTGTCGACACGCACTGACACGTATTATGGTGACTCCCACTAAACAGTACACGTGTCGACACGCACTGACACGTGTTATGGTGACTCCTACTACACAGTACACGTGTCGACACGCACTGACACGTGTTATGGTGACTCCCACTAAACAGTACACGTGTCGACACGCACTGACACGTATTATGGTGACTCCCACTAAACAGTACACGTGTCGACACGCACTGACACGTGTTATGGTGACTCCTACTACACAGTACACGTGTCGACACGCACTGACACGTGTTTATCTGATTCAAAACTAGTTCCAAGATATTAAAGTTACAGAGCATGATCCCACATTGGCGGAGTGAAATGACTTTGCGGCCACAAATACTCACTTAAATAAACCTCGTTGTCTAAGGGCGACAATGGAGCTAGCATTCCCTCAGCCTGTCGTTTACATGTCTGTGACTCACCTTAATCAGCTGAAACATAAAGACACAGCCAACTAGATGAATTCAGAAAGTTGTCTGCGTTGTGTCGCACTTTCTGGATTATGGGGCAGTAACTAGGGACATGCCGCTTAGGTGGCCTGATTGAGTCCGAGAGTCCACGACGACCCTGATGGCCGGGTGATAACGTCATGTTATTACATCGAGCCCACTTCATATAGCCAAGCAATACATGATACCCCTCCGGGCACTTATTGGCCATTGATCAAATACTACTGTCTATGTCAGATTTTGCCTACGCCTGGTGATTAAATAAGATAGTAATCATAATGCATCCTACTCAGCATTATTGACAGGGGACAAATTTCAAAAATTCATGAAAAACAGTCAATCCTTTGAAATTGTTTTTTTATTATGCCTTGATTTCACCATAACGCAAAGCATCGACATACAGCCAAAACATAAACACCACACAACCAGATTAATATAACAATAGCGCGAGTTAGCGAGGCGTTAGGCAATTTTATTGGCCCGGCACCAATTAGTTGGTGCAGCCATTCATTTGTATTAGCCGCCAATTTTCATTATCCGCCCGAGGCCGCGAGACCAAGGGCGGATAATGCGCTATTACTATTATTACGAGTTGAATCTAAAATTAAGCATTAAGCAGGAAAGTTAATCAGTTTACGACTGACTGTCCGCACATCGCAAGCCTTTCCCTGTATAATGGGTCAGTCCGCACATCGCAAGCCTTTCCCTATATAGTGGGTCAGTCCGCACATCGTGAGCCTTTTCCTATATAGTGGGTCAGTGCGCACATCGCAAGCTTTTGCCTATATAGTGGGTCAGTCCGCACATCGCAAGCCTTTCCCTATATAGTGAGACAGTCCGCACATCGCAAGCCTTTCCCTGTGTAGTGGGTCAGTTCGCACATCGCAAGCCTCTTCCTATATAGTGGGTCAGTCCGCACATCGCAAGCCTTTCCCTGTATAGTGGGTCAGTCCGCACATCGGAAGCCTTTCCCTGTGTAGTGGGTCAGTTCGCACATCGCAAGCTTTTCCCTGTATAGTGGGTCAGTTCGCACATCGCAAGCCTTTCCCCATATAGTGGGTCAGTCCGCACATCGCAAGCCTTTCCCTGTATAGTGGGTCAGTCCGCACATCGCAAGCCTTTTCCTATATAGTGGGTCAGTCCGCACATCGCAAGCTTTTGCCTATATAGTGGGTCAGTTCGCACATCGCAAGCCTTTCCCTATATAGTGGGTCAGTCCGCACATCGCAAGACTTTCCCTATATAGTGGGTCAGTCCGCACATCGCAAGCCTTTCCCTATATAGTAGGTCAGTCCGCACATCATAAGCCGTTCCCTGGGTAGTGGGTCAGTTCGCACATCGCAAGCCTTTCCCTATATAGTAGGTCAGTCCGCACATCGCAAGCCTTTCCCTGTATAGTGGGTCAGTCCGCACATCGCAAGCCTTTCTCTGTATAGTGGGTCAGTTCGCACATCGCAAGTCTTTCCCTATATAGTGGGTCAGTCTGCACATCGCAAGCCTTTCCCTATATAGTGGGTCAGTCTGCACATCGCAAGCCCTTCCCTATATAGTGGGTCAGTTCGCACATCGCAAGCCTTTCCCTATATAGTGGGTCTGTTCGCACATCGCAAGCCTTTCCCTATATAGTGGGTCTGTTCGCACATCGCAAGCCTTTCCCCATATAGTGGGTCAGTTCGCACATCGCAAGCCGTTGCCTATATAGTGGGTCAGTCCGCACATCGCAAGCCTTTTCCTATATAGTGGGTCAGTCGGCACATCGCAAGCCTTTCCCTATATAGTGGGTCAGTCCGCACATCGCAAGCCTTTCCCTGTATAGTGGGTCAGTCCGCACCCACATCGCAAGCCTTTCCCTATAGAGTAGGTCAGTTCGCACATCGCAAGCCTTTCCCTATATAGTGGGTCAGTCCGCACGCACATCGCAAGCCTTTCCCTATATAGTGGGTCAGTCCGCACCCACATCGCAAGCCTTTCCCTATAGAGTAGGTCAGTTCGCACATCGCAAGCCTTTCCCTATATAGTGGGTCAGTCCGCACGCACATCGCAAGCCTTTCCCTATATAGTGGGTCAGTCCGCACATCGCAAGCCTTTCCCTATACAGTGGGTCAGTCCGCACATCGCAAGCCTTTCCCTACATAGTGGGTCAGTCCGCACATCGCAAGCCTTTCCCTATATAGTGGGTCAGTTCGCACATCGCAAGCCTTTCCCTATATAGTGGGTCTGTTCGCACATCGCAAGCCTTTCCCCATATAGTGGGTCAGTCCGCACATCGCAAGCCTTTTCCTATATAGTGGGTCAGTCCGCACGCACATCGCAAGCCTTTCCCGATATAGTGGGTCAGTCCGCACATCGCAAGCCTTTCCCTATATAGCGGGTCAGTCCGCACATCGCAAGCCTTTCCCTATATAGTGGGTCAGTCCGCACATCGCAAGCCTTTCCCTATATAGTGCGTCAGTCCGCACACCGCAAGCCTTTCTCTATATAGTGGGTCAGTCCGCACATCGCAAGCCTTTCCCTATATAGTGGGTCAGTCCGCACATCGCAAGCCTTTCCCTATATAGTGGGTCAGTTCGCACATCGCAAGCCTTTGCCTATATGGTGGGTTAGTTCGCACATCGCAAGCCTTTCCCTGTATAGTGGGTCAGTTCGCACATCGCACGCCTTTCCCTATATAGTGGGTCAGTCCGCACATCGCAAGTCTTTCCCTATTTAGTGGGTCAGTCCGCACATCGCACGCCTTTTCCTATATAGTGGGTCAGTCCGCACATCGCAAGCCTTTTGCTATATAGTGGGTCAGTCCGCACATCGCAAGCCTTTCCCTATATATTGGGTCAGTTTGCACATCGCAAGCCTTTCCCTATATAGTGGGTCAGTCCGCACATCGCAAGCCTTTCCCAATAAACTGGGTCAGTCCGCACATCGCAAGCCTTTCCCTATGTAGTGGGTCAGTCCGCACATCGCAAGCCTTTCCCAATAAAGTGGGTCAGTGCGCACATCGCAAGCCTTTCCCTATATAGTGGGTCAGTCCGCACATCGCAAGCCTTTCCCTGTATATTGGGTCAGTCCGCACATCGCAAGCCTTTCCCTGTATAGTGGGTCAGTTCGCACATCGCAAGCCTTTGCCTATATAGTGGGTCAGTCCGCACATCGCAAGCCTTTCCCTATATAGTGGGCCGTGCATTCCCCAAATAAAATTTTGGCGAGTGCACTCCAGCTCGTTCTTTAACTAGTACATAAAATAGGTCATAAGTGAGACAATAAAATTGGTTGTTGTGTTCTTGTCCCCTAATACAACTTTAAGTAAACAAATATCAATCTTTAATGCAACGGTAGTACAAAAACTATAGTTTATTTGCGTGCTTACATTGGTAAAGATGGTACCAGACCTCTTCCACGGTTCTGCGTAGTTGACAACAATCGCTGTTATTTTTTCCCATTTATACACATTTTCATTACATGGGGGTATCAGGTTTAGCATGTTATAAATGAATTCTGCATTTTTCAGATCTTGAGTCTTGACTATACTTCGTTCATATACATCAGAGAACGTGATTTCTTGATCCGCAAACAATTTACTTAATTTCACTTGCGCTATTGGTTTTTGCTGCCCTTCGACTTAATAGTGTATTACGGAACCCTTTAGATTTGAGTTTTGTCAAATCAGCTGTCATATCTGGGTAAGGAATACCGGGATATATGTGCGTTGTATTTTATGCGAGCAGATGGGCTGGAATGGATGGTTTGTAGCCATCGTATGAAATCAGGCCCGAAGTTTAATTTTTGAAGTATTTGGATCATGGGAGCCCAGTCCACGGAGTCGAAGGCTTTCTCGAAATCCTTCAATAAAATTAGACCATCTCTTTTTCGCCTTGCTGAGTGCTCAATGACATCGTCGACTAATCAAATATTGAGGATTTAATGCTATTGTACTTTTTAACACGGCTACAGGATCTCGCCACTTGTTACGTTCCGAAAACGACGTCGTTTTTTACGCCGCTGGTTGTTATAACGTAACTAAGATGCGTCACATTGGGAGCGCGTTAGGATAACCAAAGAACGAAAAGTAACTTGAATTTCGCTGAACCGATCAATATATCTTTGAAAGGCCAGTCACGTTATCAAACACGTATAAAAAGTATCTACTTCATTAAAAACTATAATCACGGCTCGCCTTTGGTTCAGGATAGTCAAATTCGAGAGGTACAGAGTCGGAATAGAATTTGTAATTTGAGTCAGCCCGCGGAAACGGCCAAAGCCTGGCTTTTTTATTCGCTCTGAAAAGTACAAAAAAAAAACAGAAGAGAAGTGGGCGTAGACATGAAGCAATTCTGTGTTATCTGGGTACTACGGTGCACCACCACTGCAGTTACCATGCCCCCTCGGCTTCCCTGTATGTATGATCATAACCACCGTACGTCGGCATTGCGTGTAATGCGTCAATTCGATTGGGTGTTCGAAGCCACCAAAGGCCTATTTTTTTTTCTTTAAATAAGCCAACCATTTTGGTCCGTCTATTTGATAAATCAATATAGTCAAATAGAGATATATATTATATGCATAATCTTTCCTATTCATAGATAAAAACAAAACGGAATCCACGAAACAGTTGGATTAGACCTATATATTTGTTATTACCATGCAGCCTCGTTAGGTTTACTAAATTATTACATAGATTTTGTAAGGCACAAGTGACCCCCAAAACATTATCCAGACCAATCTAAAAACTAAAGGCATGTTTTTGCAGCAAAATAAATTGCCGCACTATTTTGCAGGCCGTTTTCATGGTTGCCCGACTCGGTATCTCACGACCGCCCCTTGAAAGTCACTGTTTGGCACTAAACATAGTCAAACGGTGTTATCTTTATTAATTTAAACATATATATTAAATGGATGCAAAATGACATCTAAATGCCATGTGTATGCTTTTAGGAGCATAAGATGCAAACGACAGTCAGATCCGGCGGATTATTTAGTGAGAGTCACTCTCCTTTTCTTATTTCTTCATTGGACATGGCGTCGTAAAATAACGAGGAGTGTAAACGCAACCATCAACTCGTAATAATATGTCAGAAGTCTCACAATGAACAAACTATTGTGTTTAGCTAGTTTCCCGTGCTTATTTGTTTCCCGATACAATGTATATGTTCCCATATACGAAACCCTTGGTTTTGCGTACATGTGGCTCCATAAAAATATCTTTTCAACACGAGGAACACGTGGGCTATGCGTTGATTGTACGTACATGTTACCCCCAAAATGACATTGATCTTTGATAGGTAGATGCTGCTTCTAACATATGGTCATAGATTTGCTTCTAGTTGCTTCCGTGGTAGCATTTTTAGCAATAATAGCAGCTTTTCTTGGCGGTCCCACGGAAGGTGATGAAATCTTGTCTACGTTCGCAAAGATAGCATAAATTGGCATCAATAAGTTGTCGGTGATACAGTTGCCTATTTGAGGGTAAAATTAGTTGCATAATTGTATATTGAAAAGTACCTGTGTTTGAGTGGATTTATATGAGGTTTGTTGTGGCAATGTGGGGTCACATCGTTCTGTCAGTGCACACACGGGAGGGGGGGGGGGGGGGGGGAGGGACGGAGAGGGGAAAGCCGGTTGCGGTTGACAGGCGGGGGGGGGGGAGAATGTGATTGCTTTTCTCACTATGGAGTATCTGACATGACACAAAATACATTAAAAAACGATAAAAAAGAAAGAAAGAAAATATGAACTATAAAAACAATACTTGGCCAATTAGGGTATCATACGACAAATTATAATAATGATAATGAACCTGTCCATGTGGACTAGCTATGAGAGAAGTAATAAACATAATCGGCCGGTCAACTCAGGTAAGTGTTTGTAGGTACAAACAAGTGGGTATGTGGAATAAGACATTGTTATCGGTGGGTGGGCATGTTAACTAGTACAATAGCATTACATCTGGGGTGTTTTCGATTATCCCGTTCGCGTGCCCCGAGCGGATATTTTGCGCATGCGCATTTACATTTCGGCAATTACTGAAACCAAACGGGAAATGCGAGTTATCCGACCACAACATGGCTGCCATGGCAGGGGATAACTTGGCACTTGGGTTTTGTTTAAGCGAGTTATTGAGGTTGAGCGCGCTAACGCTCAGCGATTTGACCCCCCCCCCCCCACCCCACCAATGAATCTGATTTCGCACTGCACTAGCCACAGACGCCGCAATCGGTAGTGGCCCGTGCCAATGGCAATGCGACAACCACAAACTTGATCGCACAAATAGTTGTTTTTAACTGACAGCCACATATTGACATCCAACAAAAGCTTCTAATATTGGTTCTTCTTTATAATACGATATTGTCACCAGAACATCAAAATAGTGAGTAATAGTGTTATAATAATCACATAAAGTGTTCTTTCGACTTTTCTGCGCCAGCTCCCGCCTCCTTGTGCCCCTGCCCTCGACCGGGAGTACGCGACGCGGTGAAATAGGTCATGTGACTCACCGCTCGGAGCGCGATTCGCGTCGTTTGATTTACAAATCCTTGTGGCCGGAGTACTCCGCGCGCATAATCGAAAACGCCCCTGAAGGCCTCTAAAATGCTGTATTTTGACCCAAACCCCCCTGCTGCCCATGCAACCGACAATCGTTGCCATGGCGACGCTGCATAGAACAATGAAACATGACGTCACGCACAAACGAATAAGCTTATAGCCTTAAATGGCCCGCTTCCATGACTAGTTGCCTAGTTGCACGTGCTATGTTTCTTGGCAACATATATACGGTATAAAAAGGCGACTGGCCAACTATATGTGGAAAGGCTTGCGATTTGCGGACAGTCAGTCCCAAAATGCTATACTTTTGTCGTTGCATGCGGAAATTAAATCAAAGAAGCAGAGACAAGTCAACGCCTTAAATTTAAATTCAACTCATAATAATAATAATAGCGCGAGTATTGCATGGCGTTAGGCATTTTATTGGCCCTTCATCAAGCTGTAGCAGCCCTTCCGTGGCCTTGCGTGGCCTTGCGGCCTCGCGCCGATAATAAAAATTGGCCGGCGTCTATAGCTTGATGTCGGGCAAATAAAATTGCCTAACGGCCCGCAAACTCGCGCTATTGTCATATTGGTGTTTTGTGCCGCTTTTGTCAAGAGCTGCTTATATTTATCGTCTTGACTGGTAAAACGTCAGCGTTCTTGATCGTGATATGTTCACAAATCGCGTTGCGGTTATTTTTCAATCGGATTTTGTTCAAGTAATGTCTCATGGATGGGTTAGATATACGTGGCTTACTATTCTCTATGCAGATCACGCACTGCATATATTAACCACCAGTGTAGGAGGAACAACTCCAAGTTGTAAAGTGGACAGCGATAACCACAAGGACAGGTACGTGATGTGGATATTAAGCCAGTGAAGATACGCAAACGGTACTCTGGGTGCACTGTGTGAGGATGCACACTCTTTATCAAAACTATATTGATTAGTGTTCCTAATCCTTCTTAGTGGGTGGCGGTGGGATACCCGTTCTATTGTTGCGGCTCTCAAAATGTCTACCTGGATCTGTCCCACGTTGCGTTTATTTTCTGTCCCCTTATTGGCTATGCCAAATACTGAAACCGTATGCGGAGTTGGTGCGTAGATGCCGAGAACCCAGACAAGTCTCTCAAAATTTATCATAACGTACACATTTGCCTTACATTTATTTATGCAAATACACAACCGTTATGACAAACTCACCCGTCGTCATCATATACATGTTTACGGCATGTGGCCTTAAACTGGCATTTTTGTTCACATGACACAGGCAATAAGCTTAGCGCAACCTTCCAACCCCTCGTCGTTACCCTACAGCGGCCCCGCGTACGCCACAGAGCGCGCCGACTCCGATGACTTCGATGACTTCGATGACGTTGATGACGTTGATGATGGCGCGGTGGTGGTCAGAGTGGACCGAGAGAGTATGGAGACTGGCAACGCCATCGACAGCGGCCTCCTGCTGGTTGTGGTGACATGAGCAACGCCATCGACAGCGGCCTCCTGCTGGTTGTGGTGACATGAGCAACGCCATCGACAGCGGCCTCCTGCTGGTTGTGGTGACATGAGCAACGCCATCGACAGCGGCCTTCCGCTGGTTGTGGTGACAGGAGCAACGCCATCGACAGCGGCCTCCTGCTGGTTGTGGTGACATGAGCAGCTAGATTACTCTAAGCGTTTGATACTCACAGGGGAATTATAAATAAGTTTTGGTGTTGCCCTAAGCGTCCACGCACGGATGCACGTGCATGATGGGCATGTTACCTTTTTGAACATTGCGTGGACGCGTGCTTCAAATGCAGGACAAAGGATATGTTTTGTGGCCAACCGATTTAAAGTTGACATGACACAATTTGGCATATATTCGAATGTTCCGCAGCCCATAAGAGGGGGTGGGCGCGGAGTCCACCACACTACGAGCTCTGGTGTGATAGATGGCACTTACAACTCCAAACTAGGAGTCTATAGCGCGAGTTATGACCACTACCAAACAAATTGTCTTCTGTCGTTTACTGATTAGGTTTGCGATATATCTAGACAAAATAGAGGCCAAAAAAAAAAGTTCCGCGATGAAGAACATCAGCAAACCGGGAATATCACCGCCCGAAACACGCCCGAAACACGTGTCTGCCAGACTTTCCGCTGAAATGGTCTATTGTGAGGCTTATTCAAATATAATTAAGCGGAAGTATCGCGAAACAAATCGGAATACTTGCATCACAACAACAGATCCAAATTCATCGTCCTATTCAGACGGACGGGTGCCAAAAGAACAAACCAGTGTTTTCCTACATGGATACATCCGGTTACTAGGGATTTCGTTAGGGACGCGTGCGACCGCTTCCACGCCATCGGAATCGTGTCGGCGGGCGTGCAGTGCGGATCTTGGTATTCGGCCATCTTTTCACCAGGATTTCGGAGTACCTGGATTAGATCGAGGAGATTGTGCCCATGTCCGATCGCATCTTATAAACCACGGCGCTTAGTTCACAGGTAATCCCGTTCTTTGCGAGCGAGCCTCATTTTTCGATGAAGATTACTTTTAAATGGTTAGCATTTTGAGCATTTAATGGATGGGGGTCATGCTGCGTTACCAACGAGACCCAATACTCGACAGAGCAAAAGCAAACCGCCTTCCACTTCCTCTAGACGTCGGACGGCCATAATGGACGTCAGAGCGCCATAATGGACGTCGGACCGCCATAATGGACGTCAGACCGCCATAATGGACGTCAGAACGCCATAATGGACGTCAGATCGCTATAATGAACGTCAGACCGCCATAATGGACGTCAGACCGCCATAATGAACGTCAGACCGCCATAATGGACGTCAGACCGCCATAATGAACGTCAGACCGCCATAATGAACGTCAGACCGCCATAATGGACGTCAGACCGCCATAATGAACGTCAGACCGCAATAATGAACGTCAGACCGCCATAATGGACGTCAGACCGCCATAATGAACGTCAGACCGCAATAATGAACGTCAGACCGCCGTAATAGACGTCAGACCGCCATAATGAACGTCAGACCGCCGTAATAGACGTCAGACCGCCATAATGGACGTCAGACCGCCATAATGAACGTCAGACCGCCATAATGGACGTCAGACCGCCATAATGAACGTCAGACCGCCATAATGAACGTCAGACCGCCATAATGGACGTCAGACCGCCATAATGGACGTCAGACCGCAATAATGAACGTCAGACCGCCATAATGGACGTCAGACCACCAGAATGGACGTCAGACCGCCATAATGAACGTCAGACCGCAATAATGAACGTCAGACCGCCGTAATAGACGTCAGACCGCCAGAATGGACGTCAGACCACCATAATGAAAGTCAGACCGCCATAATGGACGTCAGACCGCCATAATGAACGTCAGACCGCAATAATGAACGTCAGACCGCCATAATGGACGTCAGACCGCCATAATGAACGTCAGACCGCAATAATGAACGTCAGACCGCCGTAATAGACGTCAGACCGCCATAATGAACGTCAGACCGCCGTAATAGACGTCAGACCGCCATAATGGACGTCAGACCGCCATAATGAACGTCAGACCGCCATAATGGACGTCAGACCGCCATAATGAACGTCAGACCGCCATAATGAACGTCAGACCGCCATAATGGACGTCAGACCGCCATAATGGACGTCAGACCGCAATAATGAACGTCAGACCGCCATAATGGACGTCAGACCGCCATAATGAACGTCAGACCGCAATAATGAACGTCAGACCGCCATAATGGACGTCAGACCGCCATAATGAACGTCAGACCGCAATAATGAACGTCAGACCGCCGTAATAGACGTCAGACCGCCATAATGAACGTCAGACCGCCGTAATAGACGTCAGACCGCCATAATGGACGTCAGACCGCCATAATGAACGTCAGACCGCCATAATGGACGTCAGACCGCCATAATGAACGTCAGACCGCCATAATGAACGTCAGACCGCCATAATGGACGTCAGACCGCCATAATGGACGTCAGACCGCAATAATGAACGTCAGACCGCCATAATGGACGTCAGACCACCAGAATGGACGTCAGACCGCCATAATGAACGTCAGACCGCAATAATGAACGTCAGACCGCCGTAATAGACGTCAGACCGCCAGAATGGACGTCAGACCACCATAATGAAAGTCAGACCGCCATAATGGACGTCAGACCGCCATAATGAACGTCAGACCGCCGTAGTAGACGTCAGACCACCAGAATGGACGTCAGACCGCAATAATGAACGTCAGACCGCCATAATAGACGTCAGACCGCCATAATGAACGTCAGACCGCCATAATGGACGTCAGACCGCCATAATGAACGTCAGACCGCCATAATGGACGTCAGACCGCCATAATGGACGTCAGACCGCAATAATGAACGTCAGACCGCCATAATGGACGTCAGACCGCCATAATGGACGCCAGAACGCCATAATGGACGTCAGACCGCAATAATGAACGTCAGACCGCCGTAATAGACGTCAGACCGCCATAATGGACGTCAGACCGCCATAATGAACGTCAGACCGCCGTAATAGACGTCAGACCGCCATAATGGACGTCAGACCGCCATAATGAACGTCAGACCGCCATAATGGACGTCAGACCGCCATAATGAACGTCAGACCGCCATAATGAACGTCAGACCGCCATAATGGACGTCAGACCGCCATAATGGACGTCAGACCGCCATAATGAACGTTAGACCGCCATAATGGACGTCAGACCACCAGAATGGACGTCAGACCGCCATAATGAACGTCAGACCGCAATAATGAACGTCAGACCGCCGTAATAGACGTCAGACCGCCAGAATGGACGTCAGACCGTAATAATGAAAGTCAGACCGCCATAATGGACGTCAGACCACCATAATGAAAGTCAGACCGCCATAATGAACGTCAGACCGCCATAATGGACGTCAGACCGCCATAATGAACGTCAGACCGCCATAATGGACGTCAGACCGCCATAATGGACGTCAGACCGCAATAATGAACGTCAGACCGCCATAATGGACGTCAGACCGCCATAATGGACGTCAGACCGCCATAATGAACGTCAGACCGCCATAATGGACGTCAGACCGCCATAATGGACGTCAGACCGCAATAATGAACGTCAGACCGCCATAATGGACGTCAGACCGCCATAATGGACGTCAGAACGCCATAATGGACGTCAGACCGCCATAATGAACGTCAGACCGCAATAATGAACGTCAGACCGCCATAATGGACGTCAGACCGCCATAATGAACGTCAGACCGCCATAATGAACGTCAGACCGCCGTAATAGACGTCAGACCGCCATAATGAACGTCAGACCGCCGTAGTAGACGTCAGACCACCAGAATGGACGTCAGACCGCAATAATGAACGTCAGACCGCCGTAATAGACGTCAGACCGCCATAATGAACGTCAGACCGCCGTAGTAGACGTCAGACCACCAGAATGGACGTCAGACCGCAATAATGAACGTCAGACCGCAATAATGAACGTCAGACCGCCGTAATAGACGTCAGCCCGCCATAATGAACGTCAGACTGCCGTAGTAGACGTCAGACCACCAGAATGGACGTCAGACCGCCATAATGAACGTCAGACCGCAATAATGAACGTCAGACCGCCGTAATAGACGTCAGACCACCAGAATGGACGTCAGACCGCCATAATGAACGTCAGACCGCAATAATGAACGTCAGACCGCCATAATGGACGTCAGACCGCCATAACGAACGTCAGACCGCCATAATGGACGTCAGACCGCAATAATGAACGTCAGACCGCCATAATGGACGTCAGACCGCCATAATGGACGTCAGAACGCCATAATGGACGTCAGACCGCCATAATGAACGTCAGACCGCCGTAGTAGACGTCAGACCACCAGAATGGACGTCAGACCGCAATAATGAACGTCAGACTGCCGTAATAGACGTCAGACCGCAATGATGGATGTCAGAGCACCATAATGGAAATCATATCGCCACAATGGACATCAGATCGCCAAAATTAATATATAACCTACGCGTTTTGTCTCCTTTTTTATGAATATACTTGATGAATTGCTTCTGCTTCATATTGTCAACCGCCTGATGTACTCGAGTAACTACTAACCCGTGTTGGAGATACCACCTTAATATCGGGGTTGATAAGAGTATGTTGTAACTTGAAGGTGGCGTACGAGCAGTGTTTGAAATAACCCCCGGGATTCCACCCATTCTTGCATATGGCTTCCCCATTTGTCGAAGGGTATGTCCAGCGTACAAAACAGAGGGAGGTAATCCTCATATTATTTGAGGGACAGATCCCCAGCCTTGGCCTTCATCTCTGCATCTTCCTACTCTTCTGGGACTCGATATCTACTTCTATCATTCCAAATAGTGATCCATCTCTCCCTCCATCATAGATACTGTTTTCGCTGACTTCTCCTAAATCGTGTTTGGTGTAAACTGAGGTTTAACCATGCGGATGAATTCTTGCTGTTCTGGTTGCGTTTTGATTTGTCATTTGAACTTACATTCTCACATTTCCACCACTTTGTAACCACACTGCCTTAAAAACGAAGTACGATAGTTTGTACGCTTTTGTTCCAAGAGAGTCTTATTTATATTCTTTTTCCAAGGAACATGTGGTCACATCCTTGTAATTCATAAACTGTCTGCGATGTCGAATGAAAAACTATGTTACTTCTTATTCTGGTTTCAACTCCCCACTGGGCACTCGACGAGATAATGACGTCATATGCTGGTCGAAATCTCGGCTAGTTTTTGGTCAACCACATTTCAACGTCAATTGACGACCGAAGAATGCCGAGTCTCACGTCGGCAGACTGGTTGAGTTCATGCATAACGAGACTTATTGACCAACTACATGTCAACGTCACACTGATGACGGAAGAGTGGCGAATCTCACGTCCCCGAACTAGTTGAATGACTATATTATGACGTCATATTCTGGTTGAAATCTCGTCTAGTTTATAATCAATCACATTGATGACCGAAGAGTGACGAATGTTACGTCCACGAACTGGTTAAATTCATTGCGACCTCGGATACGTACACGTCTTCCTGACTTCCGAATACTCGTCTTCGCGACCTCGATTGATCACGTCTTTAGGACGTCAAGTAATCACCCTTTTTCAATGTCGACGTCGAATAATCACGTGTTTAATTAAGACCTTCACATTATCATGGTAAATACCATAACTAACCTTGCGTTATCAGGATATATGATGGTAAATGTTATACTGTTGAAATATTATCATGATCGTAAATACCAGGACTAACCTCAAATTATCATGATATATATATATTGGTAAACACTGTCATTCTATTATTTAAAACTAGGGGAATCAATCAATATTGGAATATTTATGTTCCACGACTACGAAAATAACTCTGATAGCCTGTCAATTGTATCTGTTTGCCACTTTAAATGGTCCGTTTGGCACAGGGTTAGGTTGAAACAGTCTTTGCTGAAAATGGGTGTTGTCGATATCAGAGAGTAAAAGGGTGGTAATTTTGAGGGTAATGAAGTCATATTTTCATTTTCTGGACAGAAACTGTCTTTGCATGTGCACTTTCAGAAAATATGAGGTTAGATGAAAGATATATATTTTTTTTCAATATAGAAATATAGTCTTTAAAAAAGTCTATTTTGGGGGAAAACATATTTATTGTAGCTAAAATAAGTCAGTTTTACAGTATAATGATCGCTGACGGGCCAAGGTGCGTATTTGGGCTCTTATCATATAAAAAAATTAGGTCACAATCAACTTTACAAAATGAGGTAACACTACGCATACAAAACTACATTTGCCATCTTTTCGTACCCTTGCCATGGACCATGGAGGCTGCCTTCGAGTATGTCATGTAATAGGTCAAGGTTATTAACATATTCAAAGGTGAAGATCATACCATCGTCGGAATGTTTTTGTAAGAATGGTCGAATTTGCTGCAATTTAGGATAATTTGAACCCTCCTAGCCTGTTAGTTGTGTCTGTTGGCCACTTTTAACGATCCAATTGTCCCAGGGTTAGATTACAAACTATGTCGAATTGATTACCGTACATGAATCAATGCCGATTAGAACAGTATCGATTGGAATGGGACAAGATTTGACCCTGGGAAGTACAAAATAGACCAACGTTTTTTTAATCGTAAAATATTTTCGATCCATTCGATACGAAATAAGCATCGCTGGAGTATTATATATATATCAAAAAAAAATTCAGAAGACGTACTATGTAACTGCCTGTATGTTGTAACCCAACGATGTAGAGAAAAAACCTAAAATCAAGAATGTTGATTTTCCCGCTCAAATTTGATGTGAGGTGGTTAGATAGCGTCTTAGCTCTTTATGGCTATATTCAAGATATTTTATGCCAATGTTGTTAACAGTTATTGTAGCAGAGATAGCCTTCTTGTATATTTAGCACTTTTTCTGGATGTTTTTCTGCTGATTTGGGCGTATTTGATGCCTCGGAAAGTAAAAAAATATGTGTTTTTTCTACAAACTTGTATTGCCTTATTTACGTAAGTGATCAATAACAATGAGGAGCAGTGTTATAAAACATTGTACATAGACAGAGCATGACGAGAACGCTAAAAGTAACCACAAGTCTCTATCAGCAATATTAAGGGCGCTGTGGCTACTTGCAGGGGACCCCTATATGTTATGTAGGTTTTCGTTTTTCCGTATGTTCTAGCTGTAAGAATCCTCCAAATGACTGAAAATGGATGTTGTCGATCTTAAGGAGTGAAAACGCCGTTATTTTTAGGGTAATGCAGTTTTATTTTCATTTTCTAGGTAGAAACCTGTCGTTGCATGTGCGGCTTCAGAACATGTATGAGGTTAGATGAAAGGTGGAAAACCATATAGAGTTTAATTTAGTCAATATAGAAAAAGTCTTTAAAAAAAGCTTATTTTTTGGGGGGGTAGGGGAAAACGATTGTATGGTGCTAAGCGTATTTTGGCGGTGCATGGAGGGGGGCTTTACCGCCCCCCCCTCCCCCCGCCACACCCGACAATGTATTAAGGATCCCCCCCCCCCCACCAGGAGGAAGATTGCGCTGCGGCCTAGCGGATATATCGGTTCCAGATCGTACTGCGCATGCGCGAGGTTTGAAATATATTGCACGAAAGGCGAGTCTTACGGCATGTGTAGAAGAGGGCTTATATTCACGAATATTTGGTTATGGATATCGACGAAAGTTATGTATTTATAAATACTGTACTTGTTAACACCTGGAAAAATCCAAGTTTGAGCGTGAGACCATAACATAATGCTAAAAGGAGCCTTAATAAATTGTCACTGTGACTGGTCACACCACACTGCACACACTGACACAGGGCGTAGTCACTCAGACAGTCCCAGTGACTCACACTTGCAGGAATTTACCTGTTCTATTCAATTGAAAAACAACAAAATAACACATTTTTTTACTGTGTTAGGAATGGGACAATTCTGCAACGTCATGTTTAGAAAAGCGCGTGTCTATGACTGAGTGCACAGTTTTGCGCTGATATAAGCCGACAGTGTTTTATTGTCTGGGCCAAAAAATGAAAGCTACCGTGCAGTTATTCACTTATTGTTTGCACTGATGCATGCATGCAGGTTGTTGGCTCAGAACATTGCTGAATAGCGAGATATCGCTGTATAAATAGTTACCTTCCCCGTCGGGCATACGACAAGCATTCGGACCTACCGACCCTGTAACTCAACTGTCCCGGGCAGTGGCCCTAGGCAAGCCTGCTTCTCTAGAGCGGGCTTCTCTATATAGATAAGGGGGCTTGCCTGGGGGTAGTCCCGTGTGACGTTTTCTAGGTAAAACAATATTTTTTGAATTGGGCAACTTGGAGCTAGCCTGGGGGCAGTTGCGCCAATGTCTCCCTAGAGATGCGGTCTTGTCTAGGGGCACATGCGCCAATGTACGTGTATGAACATTATGACTGGTTTGAAACTGCCTAAATGATATGCAAAAAGTTTTTTTAGGAAGAATGACATTTTTCAATGCCAAATTTAGGCCATCTGAGGTGTGGACCCCAGCGCCAGTCACAAGTTTAAATGAACCTCTTTTCATATTGATGGAAAAATGTAAAATTAAATACTGGATATGGCAAAAACACTAGATTTTTTGCCCAAAAATATCAAAGGCCCTTATTTGATTTTATTAACTGTTTTAGGGTTAAATCTACTGGTATACCATGTAGCGCCTGAGCCTAAGAACAAGATGTTATTGGCATAAGACAGTTGGGAAAGGAACAACATGACTTGTAACATATCATCCCTTTCCCAACTGTCCTACAACACTAACGGTCTTGTTTTCTTGCTATACCATTTATAACATTCTCTTTGGTATTTACTTTACTTCCTGCTTAATAAATGTAATAATACATGTGGTGCAATGGTTTCGTACGATAGCTTTTAGCCATACTTAAAGTACTGCTATGACGTCATTCCATTCTCTAAACTGTACATTAATTTTCACGAATGTACTGTTTTAGCTAGCTAATAAATTGCGATTGACTCAAGGAGACCAAACAATTTTTCTGTTGAACAATCGTCCTTCTGTTACGAAATCGACAATCGCAGTCAATGTCAATCATAAGCAATAAGTGAGCTTGTCTGAAATAGGATACAACCACAATGGATGATGAACTGGAAACTTGACGCCCGATGGAAAGCCCCAGGAAAAGCAGATACAAATTTCTCATCGAAACAAACATAGGTCACAAAATCCACCTTAAAAACTGAATTTGAGATCATATGTAATTTATATGCAAAATACATACCGACATTTCCTTATATCCTATAATCATACTAGAAATCATCTTTCTTTCTCGTGAATCCCACGAAACTCGTTTGCAAAGCATATCCTATCCATCAACAACGCACTGGGTGTGACTTGTGACTTGAAACACCATGGCAACATCGCTGCGTATCATATCCTTTCAGTATCCAATAATTTGAACCATTGTATCATATTCCACATTTAAATGACCATTATCGTCGGTATAAGGACACATAATCCATGCGAAGTAGCCTACGCGCCTTAATGCGAAACACGACTTCATTCTTGCAATCTGAAGATGAACTAAACTGACTTGTGGTTGCAGCGTCCGACATTCTTCCATGTCAGGGCGAATCACTGTTTCAGCTTAGCTCACGTATGACTCAAGTTTACCCTTGCTACAACAATACATTTCGTGGGTTCTCAGATAGAATATGGACCGACTTCAGTGAGCTATTTTATTGGTTGCGGAAGCGAGAGATGCAATGTACATCTTAAAAGAACTTTTATTCAGCTTCATGGACCAAGTGAGGCTCACCGACCGTACTTTAAGTCAGAGAATACCCGTGTAACAGTTCATTCTTGAAAAAGAATGTACGAGGCGCAAGCCGAGTACTGTACTGTGTACTGTGTACTGTTACATGGGCATTCTCCATACCAAAATATGAAGGAGCAGCTAATACATCTCTTGTATTGACCTTTGTAAGTGTGCTATGTGTAACATGCAGTTTTTTGTTGACTACTCTATAATAGTAACTAGTATGAAACATATGCAAACAACTTTTTTTGACATGTGCAGTCGAACAGTTGTCATCATATTACTTGTTGTTTATGTTTGTTCTTTTGTTACACTCAAACAATTCTTTAGAAAGTATGTAGCAATCATTCAGACCAGTGATTGCATACTGACGAAAAGATAAAAATCACAGGCGCTCTGATCTGCTGACAGAACCCCTGAATTAAATAAAGAATGCCTCCAATTCATTTTGGGGGTTCTGCAGATCTGAGCACCTGTGGTAAATATAATATAGATTGTTTAAAATATTGTAAGTGGATATCCACCTTCTGTCTAAACTTGATACTTGATAGAAGCATTCAATCATATGGAAGAATGTTTACTTGTGTGTGACCTTGCTTTACCACCTCACATGTGAATGGCTTTCTTATGCACTATATGTCATAAAAATTAGCAACTGTCCTTCAGTTTTTACTTTTAGCATGTAATAAATACATTTATTGCTGTACATATATAACACTATTAGGTATCTCAAGGAAATAACATCTCAAACACTTTTTTAATAGTTTTAATATATAGATAATTATTTTATGTCTATATACTAGTGAATCAAACCATTCCTACTGGCCTCGGCTAGAGGGATCACCCCTTTAGTCTAATCTCTAAGTAGAGTGGCTGACTAGAGATCAGGAGGTTGATTGTTGAACTCCAAGTGGGAACCAAACCAGCCCCCGCTGATGCAGTGTTCACTGCAATGCGCGAAGCCAGTGATAATGTTCAGGTTGTGTGAATACTTTCTCATTTCAGATCAGGATAGGTGCACCAAAGCAAGCGTCACGGCTCCCAGCTGGTCAAGAAGAAGCAAGCATGTACAATGTGGAGACCATCAGAAGCTGCTGTGCATATTAAGGAATGCTCCAACAGAAGGAAACTGAGGTCGTCTTTTGTGGAATGAACTGACAAGAAAAAAAATGCCTTTTGACTTGCATTTGGGGACTAGTGGTATAATATTGTATTCACTCGAACAAATTCATCGTATTGACTCCCTATGCAAAATATAGAATGTCTAAGCAATTCTAATGATTGTATTTACTGTGTTCTGTTCCTTAATGTAATATTATATTGTATATCTATATGTTGTAATATTTCGAATAGTTAGTTCATTGACATTGATTGCATTGAGTAAAAGAATTAAGCTCCACTAGCTAGATAATATTTGTAGGTATATGTAAAAGTATATATCTGAGAAAAAATATTTCTTTTTAGAAATTGCCACTCTTAAGGATGCTGAATATTTAATTTTGAGTAGGTCAATATTCCTGGAATGTTGTACATTTCATATTAACATTTTACATAATTTGTATGTGTGCATGGATATAGTGAATGCTATTTTTCACATACTGTACCTTGTTTTTATAATATATATTTGGAAAAGTGGATTATCAATATTGGATTCGTTATTCTTCTTTTGTGTGACTGTTGTCGGTACCATAGTATACCAACTGTATCCAAGAGACCCCAATAGATGGCAGTACTTAATTAACTCATTGAGAACCCCTGATGGAGTCTGCTAGAATTGGGCTGGCTGCATGGTAATACAATAGTTATATAGACTATAGTAATACAGTAATACTATAGTTACCCAAACTATAGTATTACTATAGTCAATATAACTTTAGTATTACTACAGTAATACTATTTTTAAGGCTTCGCGTGTTTAAGACGTCGAATAATGACGTATTTATGACGTCGAATAATGACGCTTTAAAGACGTGGCATGATGTCATTTCAATTGGCGCATTCAACCAGATAAGGACGTTATTTCGACGTCCTCAAATGACGTGAGGGTGACGTCTTCTCAACCAGTTTTGCCCGCTGGGTCCTTGTTATAACTGATCATGAATCCTTAAATGAGAGTCCTTAGTCAGAAACCACTCCATCCAATCAAACGAATGTTATAAGAGGGGGGATTTCTGGGCTTTGGGCTTATCTTTCACACGTCTTCTAACGAATGGTGCCAAGGCAAATTCCTGTTGCAGACAACAAACTGAATCATCCTCTCCTTCCCTCATTGTCGCTAGGATATACAACACCTCAACTGTTCGCGTAATCGGCACCCTGACATCATTTTTAATATGGATAGGTGTTATCTCAAATGCGAGCGCATATAAATATTAATTCAGCTATTCCGATACATCGAGATCAATATTCAAAATAAATCCCAGATCGGCTTGCCATAAAGCGCAGTATCTTTGGCCGTGCACGTGCCATTCGGTTGCTTACAAACTCCCATTGTGACGTCATTTTTATTTTTTCAAAATTATTTTGACGTCACAACGAGTCCGTTAAATCTCCAATTCCGTTTTAAAATGTTAAATTTTTCTGGTTAATAAATAATTTTTTTTATGTGAAGCATAGAACGAGAGGTATTTATATCGAGTTTTTATCTGCAAGTTTCGTTGATATATATACAAATATGTCTTACAATAATCAATCACGCCGAAAAAAACACGCATGCGTACATAACGTGCGATCTCTTTTTCCCCAGTGGAGGTTGCCTTGCGGTGGATTCAGATATTGATTATATGTGTGTTATCTAAAGAGCTCGCTTGCGCTCGCTAAAAATAGAGCATGCAGACATCACCCTCAGATTAGGGGCGGGTCTAAGGGGGGGGGGAGTTACGGGGGTTGCAACCCCCCCCCCCCGCCTTGGGAAGCTGAACATACACTGTTAAAGTCCGCTTCTCCGAGCACCACCCCCCCCCCGGTCGCAGTTTTCAGAGAGCAACCCCCCCCCCCCCTGGCAAATTCCTATATATGCGCCCCTACAGATATCCCACTCAACTCTCCACCCACCCTGTCTTAACCAAGCATTGACGTCAGCGCTACAAAAACAGGCATATCGTCAAGGAGAAATCCCTCGACCCTCCTCCTTCACTTCCAACATTGCGGTCATTGCTATGCCATCTATCAAACAAACTCTTCATCACGCCATCACTAAAAATAGAGCATGCGTGCCAATCCCCTCAAACCTACCCTACAAACTCCAACTTAGTCGTAAGTCGAACGATCCCTACAAGTCACTTCCTCTTAGAGAAATACATTTAAAAATATTAACCACAACCGGGTGAGCCTTTGATAAAACATGTAGGCCTACACATCAGGCAGTCTCTAACAAGCTCCCCTGTACAAACGCGCTCAGTGGTGACGAGGGCACTGCGGGGTGGAGGTGAAGAGCAGCTACCTTTTTCCTCGCGCCATGCTCCGGCGACGCCACCGGTTATGGTAGCCTCTCAAATTGAGGCATTTTGAGCGTAGTGGAGGGGGGGGGGGCTGGGGGAGGGTCCAGGGGTGGAGAGGGAGCAACAATTCATCACTCATGGGCGGGGGTAAAGGGGCCTGAAATGCTTGGAATCGCTGGGGCGGGGACACGGGGGTGAGGGCTATGTAATTGTACATTGTGGTGGGGACCCAGCCAGCATGGCAACCATCTGCCAACCGTGAAACGACGTTGTCGGCAATGTTGGCGCAATGTTGGCAAAGAACATTGGGCCAACGAGTGGGTGTTCATTGGGGAATGATTGTTTCAACGTTGTCTGCCAACAATGGCCCAACCATCTGCCAACCTTGGGCCAACATTGGCTGCCAACGATGGCCCAATCATAGGCCAACAGTGGGCCAATGTGCGCTGCCGACGTTCTACCGATATTGATTCACTATTGAACCACTGCAAATGTTGTTCACTAATTTATTGACAAAAACCTTATGAAGTGCAATACATGAATTCTTAATAGGTATACATGACGCGTAATGTCTGAAAAAATCGCTCGCGACCGCTCATACAGGTGCATGGCCGCTCATAGAGGTGGTCGCTCGTAGATGCGGTCGCTTCCACTCATTCCTGATTCTTGCGTTTGCCAGCTGTGTCACGCTCTCGTCGCCCGCCATCCCGCTCCCCAGCAAATCGCAGCCACTTCTTCACCACCTCTGAATTTGTGGCGCAACTGGTAGGGTTGCTGCGAGTACCCCCTGAATTAAATCAAAGTAGACTCAATGGCAAAGCTGTTTAAAATATCATGCTGGTTCGATAATATGCATGAATAACATTTACCTATACTGGTATACTTAACACATGTTTTTTGTTAGCTTAATATTTCTGGAACCCTGTTAAAGGCAATACAGTGGTAGCCACATACAAAGTAATGATACTGTTCATAATTTGCTGTTCGCAGGATTTTTTGACAAATCTGTCATATCACGTTGAATAGGTAACGCAAATGAGTTAAGTAGACAGTGGGTAAAGTGGAAATCCTTATCTTATCAGAAGAATACAGCCACACTTACCATACACCACCTGGCGTAAGTTTAGGCGAGGGAATGGCACTTTCCCACTCTTCCATTGCCAATGTATTTGCTTTGCCACACTGTTTGACAGCACTTAGTCCATCAAACGCTGCACTGTCTTGTCGACAGTGGATACGCCCATCAAGGTGATGCTGCTGACCTAATTGGACATATGCAAAATAAAGAGTCAAACTGAAGATAAAATAGACATAAATTAAATTACACAAAGCAATACAAAAACATGGACAAACCTATGAGAACTGAAAATGCTGGTCTCTTATTCGTGCATACTTGACTAAAATTGGGCCAGTGGAAGCTTTCGGGGCAACAAAATGATGATGAATAAAATATGCCCCATATGGGGACCGTCCACTAAACCATGGATGCCTTGATCTCTAGTCCAGTACACTGACCAATAGACTAAGGGGGTTCTCTGAGACTTATATATAGCTGTGTTTTGTGTGGCCAGGCTTTAACAGCAAAAAACATTAATCGTTAAATATTACAGCATACCGTTTTCCACACGGTCTCGTCATTAGCGAGGACCTCGTCCAATGTGTGTAGGGCTTCTAAGGTCAGGATGGGGAAGGGCATTCCATCTGGCGGAGGGGTTGGCGTGCAAGTCATGTTGAGATGCTGGCAAATTTGCCAAGCATCACACCATTGTGCTCCTGCTGCTGTTGCACGCGCTCCGAAGCGTGCAGGAGGGCAATATCATACTCTGTCACTGTCAATGAAATTTAAACAGACTGTAAAACAAAATGTGAACAGCATATTGTTATAGGTAACACTATAACCACTTGGCTTAACTAAATAAAATGATCTCTTTAATTCCATGAGAAAATAATTCACATCAACATAGAAGTTCAGAATGCAGATATATGGCTCTGACTACCCACCCAGATACGTGTTCTCTATATTTGTCTGCACCCTTCTTCTTTTGGACCAATAGGAATAATCCATTTATATTTCCATAATTATATGCCTTGTGTAATAAGGGGCGGATACATGATATAAATTGGCCATTTCCCAATTCAAAGTTATTTAATATTAAAATTCCCAGTTCACGATTAATGAAAATACTCGATCACAGCTATCGGCCGGTCTCACTTTATAGCGAAAAGACGTGTCTTTTCGCGAAAAGACACTAATCTCGCGAAAAGACAGCCCAAATGCCAATTAACCCCGATTTGAAGCTGTTGAACCGGCTGATTCGGGTTGTAATATCTTTACTGCGGGCAGGAATGCAAATATGTATTGTTTAATCGGGCTCATATGCATATTTAACAAATATTTCAACACGGACGCCGTTCAGCGATCGGTACGGCTGTCGCCATGTCGGATAGACACTTGCCTGTTGACTCACTAGATGGCGTAACGCGACAAATGATGTTACATCCATGTTTGCGTTATGAGGTCTTTTCGCGAAAAGACGGTTACATCGGTGTAAAAGGGACATGTATCGCTGCTAAAAGACACTTAAAGCATTAGTCATAGTAGATTTGTACAGTTTATTTACACACATGACATTACACACATTACGCCTTCTTCTTACTTGTCGTCGTTTTAGCGGAGCGCTTCCGTTTGTGCTGGCATGGCTTCTTGCCGCCAGTGGGTGCCGTGACCACGAGTTGGCCGTCTGTTGAGCGGACACAGCCTTTGAGCAGTCCTTACCCTTTGAGTACCCCATTGTTATTTACCTTTTGCTCCAAACCTCTCGACCCAGTCATGTAACAAGCCAAGTGATGAGAAGCCTTTGCTGAACTAAACTGCCCTTAGATGTAAACTCGATGTAACAAACTAATTTGTGTTAACCCATTAGCCCTGCACAAAACCGGCGCCCCGAAACCGGGTGTATTCCGACTTCTACCTCAACTAATTGGTGTCACATAACTGCGGCATGCGTGTCTCCTACCCCAATAATACTAAATTTTCTTTCGTGGAAAATGGCAACCCAATCTTGATGAATTAAAAAAAAACGTTTCAGGCGATACATGTCCCATTTACGATTAGATTGTCGCATTATCGTCTTTTCGCGAAAAGACTTCATAACGCAAACATGTACTTATACGATACTGCACGCCATCTAGTGAGGCAACAGGCAAGTGTCTATCCAACATGGCGGCAGCTGAACGGCGTCCGTGTTGAAATATTTGTTAAATATGCATATGAACCCAATTAAACAATACATTTTTTCATTCCTGCCCGCAGTAAAGACATTACAAACCGAATCAGCCGGTTCAACAGCTTCAAATCAGGGTTAATTGGCATTTGGACTGTCTTTTCGCGAGATTAGTGTCTTTTCGCGAAAAGACACGTCTTTTCGCCATAAAGTGAGACCCCTATCGGCTAATATCCCATTCCAAGTTCACGAAGAATTATTTTCCTCATTCCCAGTTCACAGTGAAAAGAAAAGCCCCTTCCTGAAAAACGGAAATACCCCTTGCCCCATCCCTAATAAGTCTAATGACATTCACCTGCCCATGACTGAAGGTTTTGCACTGGTTTGACAGTGTTTGATTTAATAAAAGAGCTCCAAAACAAAAGAGCTAGGCACTCGTGTGAGCGATAATACAGGAAAGGTCAGAAACTGCATACTCAGTGACCGTTTTCTTCCGCTGTACCATTATATTACAGTTCTAATTAAGTCAGTGCATAAATTACATAATCCGATACTATAAAGCAGACCGACAAGACAATAATAATGTGCCACATGAATAAAAATCTCAAAATTCACGATAACTTACAGTCACTTGGAAAATTGCCGCATGGAAGTGTCGCTTCAAAAACTCGCTAGATGGCGCTGTGTATTGCGCTAACGGCAGTACGCTGGTACGTAGGCACCAACATTCCATTGCCAACGGTTGGGTGCAGAGCGCAGATGACGGTCGGTATTACGTTGCGCCTATGTATACTAGCAAACGGTTGCGTTGCCTACCTAAAAACAACGTTGGGCCGATAATGCCATGCTGGCTGGGGATGGGTTCATGAATAGGGTTGGTGAGGGGGCACTCAAGTTTTCAGGTAAGACGCGGTGAATGTCTCAAAATAACCCTCCTCGTGACGTGACAGTCGAGACAGCATCGAGCATAGCTTGAGAAAGGAGACTTACGTGAGCTCACACAGCACTCAGCCTTCATCACGCAGCCTTTGGCACTCAACCCCCGGCACTCAGCCTTCGGCACTCAGCCTTCATCTGCCTTGCACATCCATGTACTCCAGTTATTTATACTGATAACCACACCCTTAAATATATCTTTCAGCTCACCCGTCACAGAACCACACATCGACACCTTATTCAAACTATCCTGCGATACTTGAATAACTCAGACACACCCACACTCACCACACCATGACACCTGATTGTAATATACCACAACTTATCCGCATCGCACGACATCTACCAATACCCTTCTATGCAATATGCAATACATTGAAATATACACCCAAGTCTCAATCGCACACACATGTCACAGTGAATCATTATGGTATGCGAGGTGTGGTGTATGAAGTGGCTTTCATGTTGGGCTGTGAATCATTAGGGTATGCGAGGTGTGGTGTATGAAGTGGCTTTCATGTTGGGTTGTGAAGCATTAGGGTATGCGAGGTGTGGTGTATGAAGTGGCTTTCATGTTGGGCTGTGAATCATTAGGGTATGCGAGGTGTGGTGTATGAAGTGGCTTTCATGTTGGGTTGTGAATCATTAGGGTATGCGATGTGTGGTGTATGAAGTAGCTTTCGTGTTGGGCTGTGAATCATTAGGGTATGCGAGGTGTGGTGTATGTCGTATTTTGTCTTTAATATAGTTTAGTCAAGTCTGGCGTAGTAATTGTGGGTTTGATTAGATTTTTGCATTATATTTGCCATCTGTCGTATTTCTTTTGTAAGGTGTAGAACAGTTAATTTGGCGCAAAATGAGACGCCCTGCTGTAACCGGGAACAGATGCACAATGTGATTATAAGTTATGCGAAATATATAACAGTCAATGATAGCAATGTTTATTTAAGTCTACAATCAGAGCTAGATATAATTTCATTGATCGCGTTATCAAAATTTTTGGGATGTGCCTATCCACAATTAGGAAACATCTCGACCCAACTTAAAACAATTTGACAAATACGAACTGATATCTTGATTAATACACGTCCATTCGCATATGGTCTACATGGGTAGATCACTAGTTATGCCGCAGGCAACATAGCATGCTTGCGACGATTACACCCTGATTCATAAGCCAGTAATTGGAGGATAATATGTATTTTTATTGCACAGGACATAGGAATACATGGAACTTTACGTGCGTCTTTGTCCTGACTCATAGAGCATCCTAGAGCCAATTGTGATAACATACCATGCCACCAAGCGCCACAAACGTATTTAATACAAGTAATTAACCAGCATATATGATTACCAGACAGGAAGCAGAAGATTAGTCATAAAGAAAACAGGACATAAAGTAAGCACGAAACCGGGTATAAAAGATTAATTACTGTAATATTATAAGAACCATAATATAAACGCAATCTGTAATATTTACATCAGCCATCCAATGCATCGCACATGAATTTACATTGCTTTCACTAATATGTACAACTACCATGTCATGCGATTAACCCATACATTACATTGCATTGCTACCTCTTATCCCGACAAATTATCCCGACCTAATAGATATTACGTCATGGCCATGTATATGTCAGGAAATAGGTGCCCATGTCCTCCATCACGAATCACACCAACATAGACACTCTAGTGTAATACAGCTACTAGTCAACGGCCTATTCGTTGCGATAGAGTCTATAGATCTTAACATATAATTCACATTAAAGCGTTACGTAAGAGAAGTGTTAGGTGAGCCGCGTGTTAACAACCGCCGCCATTGAGGATATACTTGGCAATGTATTTTGAAGTCCTGCGCGAAACGTGCTTCAGGCCAACATAGGTCTGTTCTCGTCGTCTTCATCATCACCCCGTTCCACGGCCGCCTCTGGGACCCTGCCGCCCATCCTCTCGACGGGCAGAGAGTAGAGGAGATTCTGCCAGAAGTCTGGATTGTTGGTTTCTATGTAGGTGAACTGATCGATGTAGTTCCTAAGCGAGGGTTCCTGTTGATCCAGAGGCACCGGCTCTTTCAGGATCACCACCAGGCGGCGTTTTTTCTCCTGGAGATCATGGTTCAACGCCGTCATGAACTCCCACATGCAAAAGGTGCTGGCAGTAAAGTTGGGTGTAAGGACGCAGATTGTGCGCTTACTGCCTTCGAAGGCCCTCTGCATATTATCAGTGATGGGAAGCCCGGGCAGAAAATCTCGCCTGTGAAAGAATGTCTTGAATCCTTCAGCCTCGAGCTTCTTTATCTGCTCATGCACCCAAACAGCGTCTTCGTGGGCGCAAGACACGAACACGTCGTACAGCTTTCCTTCTCCCCGACACTCGTCATTGTCGAAAGGATGCAACTGGAACCTCGTGTAGGGCCACACTCTCACACGATAGGCGCCGCTAATGGCCGCAATAACGAGCATAGCCACGCCACCCATGCTCCCCACAGTGATCGTCACAAGGCGTATGGTGAGAGTTCTTCTTTGGAGGGTGCAGAACTCCTCATCGGGCACCTGAACGATGCTCCGCCCTTCAAGGCGGTCGGGCGATGCACAAAGAAGGGTCTCCTTTGTGTACAACGCGTAGGTCATGTTTATCAGCCAGTACTTAAACCATCGATCCTCGCATGAACACGACCACTGGTTGCCATGGAGAGTCAGTGTCTGTAGATTTTGAAATGACAGTTGTTGCATGTGAATTGGAATCCTCGACAACTTGTTATTATCCAGATACAGATAGTGTAAGTGCTGCAGTCGCCTCATCGTGCTCACCGTTAAATTTGTGATTACGTTCTGGCCGAAATCCGCAAGATACACTTGGCTGAAGTACGGACGTTCATCGATAGCCTTGAGTTCGTTATTGCGAAAGTTGGCCTGGTAGCTAAAGTGGTAATGCTATGGCCCGATGTGGCTGGGGATTTGCTGGGGTAGAGTATGCATTTGATTGTTCTGACAATTTAGGTGGAATGTGATATTCCCAGGTCTTTCAATGCAGTCACAACTTTGTGTACAATTTTCTTGCACGTGACAGACGAAGTCAGTCAGTGGTACTTTTATTACTTGCACCCGGAAGAATTCTGCCGGAGTCCTGCAGAGCAGCATGTCTATGGAATGCGAAGCCTGGATGAACTTGTAACTTTTATAAAATTAAAAATCAATGCAGTCACAATTCAAAGGATTATGCGCAAGGTCCGCCCTGAACGTATCAGTTCTCCATAGACAAATGGCGTTGAGATCGTCAGAAATACCCCATCCCATGAACGATATCATGTGCTGGAAGCGATTTCTCTCCAGCATCAACCTACCATTGGCGGATGGCATGGCACAGGTATAGTTCCAATTTAAATCGTTGGTAAATCGCGAAACCTGGCAGTTGGTGATCGATATGATCACTGGATGTCCCAAGGTGACCACTAGATAGAGAGGCCAAACATCCAGGGACGATATCGGATTATTGTCAATGTAAAGCTCCAAAAGTCCTTTCAGACGAGTAAAGCTTTCGGGGTCGATGTGTTGAATCTGATTATTGCGCAGATCCAATTGCTGCAACGTATTCATGCCTTTAAATGTGTCTTTGGCAATGCTGCTGATGTCATTATAACTGGCATTGAGGGTTCGCATGGAAACCAAGCATATAAATTCCCCTTCTCCCAGAGTCAGCAGTGAGTTGTGGTTGACAAACAGCTCTTCCAGGTCTACCAAAGCACAGAGGTTCAAGTTTTCAAGTGACCTCACATTTGTCTCGGTGATCTGGAGTCTGCTGACGTTGGGATATCGCGCCAGAAGGTTATGCAGCTCCTGGTGAAATGCCGGACTCTCCTCTCTGTCGCAGTTGATGGTGAGGTTCTGTGGGTCGAGGGCATCCGCTTTCGTCAAGCAACACGTGCAGTTGCTGGGACAACACTCCGATGGTGTTTGTCGATGCGGGCACCCACGTGTTGCCATGGTGAATACAACGGCCATTGATGTCATCGTTAGGATGTATATTAGCCTCGAAGGAAACATTTTAAGTTGTCTCGTGCGGTGTGTACCGTCCTGGGCAGTGGGTAAACTTGCGCCTGTCGTGGTGACTGGGCCGAAGGTAAACGTGCGTCTATCGTGTTGACTGAGCCGAGGGTAAACGTGCGCCTGTCGCGGTGACTGAGCCGCGCCTGCGTGGCTCCCATCAGCTCAACTCACAGGTGTAGTTACATCCGGGTCACTTTCCTGAGGGTAAATTTAGAAATTTGCTTTCGCTTTTACGATCTAGCTTGCCTGTAAACATGCCTAACACATACGTTATGGATATTTTTTCCATTATAGCAAACATCGAAATTACGCCGTGAGGTTTCAGGTGCAAGGTTTAAGATGGCAATGCAAGAAGGGGGACTACTGTTCAAATAAACCGCTCGCACAGCTTAATTGTTCTTTATTGCTATGTATTGTTAACTGTTTAACACATAACCATATATATACTAATAATCTTAAAGTGACGTATAAGCCCAGTAGGGCTGGGTATGCCTATTGTACTGTTGTTCATTGTTGTTATGTAATGCATACAGTGTCACTATCATAAACAATTTATTTATTCGTTATGCGTAGACACTGGCCTGGTGGCGTATGTGTCCGGGCGGATCGGGTCGGGTCACCCCATATCATATATATAGGCGTATATATATAGTCTGAATATAGTCAGTTGGCGTTGTTTCTCCATTGAGTAAGAATGGTATCGATCTTCTCCAGTTCAGCGTACCAGTAAAAGCCGACATATATTCCGTAACATTTTATTGGTTCAGGCGTGCATTGAACACCTTCTATTTCGTCGCCAGTTTTTCTCGCTGCACTAAGGAACATTCCTGCGGTTTTACTTATATCAAGCTCGGGGTCCATCGCCATAGAAAAGAGAACTTGTTTAATAGTGCCACTCTCCCCCCCCCCCCCCTCTTCCCTCCGTAAGGTACTAAGACAGTTAATCGTCCTGCCTGGACGGCAGTTGTGTTCTTTCTGACTATTTCGGCGTTGCCACCAAAATGACAAGTGTCTCGCGAGACTGCACACATTTAGCCATTAAAGAGTAATCGGTAGCGGCATGGTGCGCCAAAGCGCCAATAATAAATATTACTAGAACCTTTCACATTACGCAGAACAAAGTGGGTGCGAAAAGATGTTTCTTAGGACGCAATTCTCCGCAAGCCGCTTGCTTGAATGAGGCCCGTGTCCGTGAGCTTGTCGCCATCTTGCCTTCTTGTCCAGAGCGCCTCGAACTCGCGTTGTGCGCTGGGTAATTAGTTTGCGAACACGAGGATGATCTTTCGCGTTTTGTTGTGAAATCGTGCCGAAAGCGACCGTCAGTTATCGATGTCTGGTGATTATATCAACCCTAGAAACCAAAGTAGTGTGACGATGTTATATTCACGTCTAATCGCGTAAGTGACATTCCGAGTGGAAACGGGAGGGGGGGGGGGCAGTATGGTTATGGTATGGTATGCTTTATGTTTTCGTGGGTCTGTGCATGCAATTTAAATCGCACGCTGTTGAAAATATTGCACTTCCGCCTCAAGTGGTCGTTCTTCCATTTATGTAACCATTGTTTCAGCATAGCTCACGTATTACTCACGCCTAACGTTTACTACAATATTACATTTCGTGCGTTCTAACATGGTGTACCACAGGAATGGTATCTTGCCAACCACCGTTTCCGGCCGGCTTTGTTGTAACCGGCTTTGTACGAACCTAGCGAACTTGGCCCTTAATAAAATGGTAGTTTTCCACTCTTGCGTCATCAATTGGGATTCTCATAAATCACATTGGCACTGTTTGTCAAATAAAATTGTTCGTCCCTTACTAGTCATTGGCAAGATTTTTAAGCCGCTTAATGAATAACACCTGGCGGGTCATCTTAATCTGATCTTCACCGGGACATCCCTCCACCTCCCACAAATCATGACCATGCACCATATAGAGCTAGTTTGCCACTATAAAAAGAATAAACCGAGCATGGAGCGGTGACATAGAGCGTAAAAAAAGATACCCCCTTCCGAGTGGGTGTGGCCAAAGGAGGGACTTTTAAGTACCCAACCCCTTCCCCGGACTTTCATCTCATATTGACCGTTTTCATACTACATCGGGGTTCATCATTCATTCGATCAGCACTTCTATGCAATTGCCAGCTTACAACAGTTTGCACTCAGGCAATGGTAGAACATTGTGTGAACTCTTTGATATTTTTTAAGAGCACTTAATTATCAGTATCATAACATACTTAAAAAATATTTTTTTTAATAAGTAATAAGACATAGCTCATTAGCATGCATTAGAAAGTGTTTATACTTTCGTGCCTCTGATTTTTGGAATAGAAATACATTAAACATATAAGCCATGTTTTATTATATTTATATTAGGCTTATTTGTGATATTATATTAAGCTTATTTGTTATATTATATTAAACTTATTTGTTACATTATAGTATAGTTATTGTAATAATAAGGACATTCCTATAATAAGTATTTACTTTTTTTGTGTTTGATAGCTGTGACGCCAACAAATTGATCATGAAGAAATAAAATGTACTATTTATCCATGTAGAAGATTCAGGAAGCAACCGACCGCTCTTATTTATGTCCCTTTGTTTACATGATTTTGCTTTCGTTCACTCTACGATGCTCAAATAAATACCAATCTTTTGCCCAGACCCAACTCAGTGATATAAATGGATATATCAAGTGTATCTTGACTGCAGTGCGAACTCTCGTCGATAGCCTTGCTTTCGTTATTGCGAAAGTTGGCCTGGTATCTAAACCGGTAATGGTATGGCCCAATGTGACTTGAGATTTGCTGTGGTAGGGTAAGCATCCGATTGTCCCGGCAATTTACGGCAATTTACGTGGAATGTGATATTCTCTGAGGCTAAGCCACAAGTGCAGTTACATTGAGTTTATTTTGTAGATTGTTAAATATAGATGCTCTGCTTCGACTTTGAGATCTTGTCTGCCGACAAATATGTACAAAGCTAGCTTTGCCCTTGATGTAAATATCACAGTGCTTGTGCCCTTGGACATCTTCATGACGCGTCAAACACTTTTGCACACTGAACTGATGGCGCATGTGTGTGGGCGAATCTTGCAGTTAAGAGCAATCCGTGACTCCACGTTTGATTTGAACAGTCTTTAACTCTGCGCGAATTGATATGTGAACCCATTTACATCTCCCACCACTTGACAGATACACAATTACACTTCGTTCTTTTATACCAAGTCTTTCAGCCATGTCACCCAATTTATTTTTACCGTTTTCATCTTTGACATGTACCATGTACTATGCAGCCTTGAGGAACCTTGTCTCTACTATGGCTACTACTTTAAGCCAAGCATACATGCATACAGATTACAGTAAAATGATCCTGCTTCACCTGACCTCGGTGACTTCCTCTAGGATCCGCGCTTGAATATTATACGCACTAATTGCCGATAATTCTTCGCTGATACGGATTCCCTTCAGTTCTGTTCCCGTCTAACATATAAGTTATCGGCTTTGGCCGCTTTCAATAGCAAGTCTTTGATGCTTTCATGACTACAACTTTCTGATTGATGGCTTCATCTCCAATGGTGGCGCCATCCAGTGAGTCCCTGAGGGATGACGGCTGCGGGAGCGCGTTTTGACTCTTCTTGTCAAGGCAGTGGTTGCGATTGACCCCTCTTGCTAAGGCGGTGGGTAATTTATGACCTCTCTTGCCAATGCTTTGGTTGCGTCATGACTGCTTTCGCCGAGGTGGTGGGTGCGTTATGACCCATCTTGACGGGGATATGGGTGCGTCATGACGCCATTAGACAAGGCGGTAGGTGCGTTATGACCCCTCCTGCAAAGACAGTGGCTGTGTTATGACCCCTCCTCCCAAGTCGGTGGGGGCGTTGAGGCCCCTCCTCCCAAGGCGGTGGGTGCGTTGTGACCCCTCTTGATAAGGCGGTGGGTGATGACGAGCGGCAGTAGACGAATAATGTAGTAGTATGTCTAGTTTTTCATTGATAATGAGGTACACCGGTGAGAATTGTCTACGATTGTTGCTACATGAATGTGAAAACCCCGATGCGCGGACACACATGAATATATATGTGTGCCGCCGTTCCACGCTACCCACTCTCCAATGCTTCCGAGGCTACGCCAACAGTCTGTCTATAATAGCAACTTTAATGAATATGTATATTCATTATCATGCACATCTTTATAGAAGTCAGGCTAAAGCTAAACATTATTGAATGAGTCCAGACGACTATATATATATATATATATATACCTCTAAATGCAACTATTAGGAGACATGAACTTTTAGGAGACTTTGGTCAAAGTGGTTTATTTCTTACATTAACCATGTAAATCGATATTATTTAGTGCCATTTATCATTTAATCACACTCTGCATACATTCTTAGCCTTTATATTAGTATTATGAGCACTTTATATATTATCGGGTCTCCCGATAGTAAAAGCCCAATTCATTTGCATTTAATGTACTATTGGGAGACACGGGTGTCTCCCAATAGTACAAGCCATCGGGTCTCCCGAAAGTATATATATATATATATATATATTTATATATAAAGGGAACTATTAGGAGGCATGAACTTTCGGGAGACTTATATAAAGATAGATATAAGACTATTAGTGTCTACTTTGGAGAGACCAGAGTGTCTCCTAGTAATCGGTAATAGTGTTCGGAAATGTCTCCAAGGAAGTCTCATGAAATCTTTAATAATCGCATTTACCAGTTCCCTGGAACTTCTCTATGAACATTTTGACCCTAGTCTCTCGGGACTAGAGGAAGACAGTGGAAAAGTCTGCAGCAAGCGGGTTTGGGTTGAAAAGAACAGGTGTGTGTGTGCGCGGGGGCGTGGAGGGCAGACATGCATATGTATGCGTTTCGACATACAGCCTATCTTTGTTTTTTTTATTTGTTAACTTGGAGACCGTTTTCATCGCAAAAACAACAAATCATCACTCAGCAAATGTATTTTATTATTATTATTAGAGACACAAACCATCAGTAAATACCACAATGGAATTATAAATTACAACAAGCTTGAATACGGCCACTGTCGCCAGTTGGTACAATAAATATGACCGGATACACACTTCATTACCATGTGTGACAGACAGCTCAGCACGTATATAACATATACAGAATGACAATATCACCCATCGAACCATCGAACAAATTCTACACAAGAAAACGTTCGCTTGCGAAAAGCTGCATTTACGCTAAAACACGTCCGTGTAGACTATTCTGAAGAATAGCACTGTCATAAGAAAAAATGACTCTACAACATAGTTAACGTTTTATGCAGTCCAAGGTCAACAATAATTTAATGTAAACTCTCTCTTCTCCACACATTTTCTGTGCTTATCTCTTAAAGGAACTAGACCTAATGCCACGGGGTGAGCGATTTTCCCAGTCTCGAATACAACATCCAAGTCGTACAAAAAGCCACATAACAGCATTTAAAGCAGAGACTACCAAGCCAGGTCCGGTACCTGTGCATTCAATTCTTACATCATTATTTTTTTTTTCTATAATTACATTGAGTTACATATACTGACTGGACCTCCCACCCTCAGCCCCATCTCATCCCGACTGGACCTCTCACCCTCAGCCCCATCTCATACTGACTGGACCTCTCACCCTCAGCCCCATCTCATACTGACTGGACCTCTCACCCTCAGCCCCATCTCATCCTGACTGGACCTCCCACCCTCAGCCCCATCTCATCCTGACTGGACCTCTCACCCTCAGCCCAATCTCATCCTGACTGGACCTCTCACCCTCAGCCCCATCTTATCTTGACTGGACCTCCCACCCTCAGCCCCATCTCATCCCGACTGGACCTCTCACCCTCAGCCCCATCTCATCCTGACTGGACCTCTCACCCTCAGCCCCATCTCATCCCGACTGGACCTCTCACCCTCAGCCCCATCTTATTTTGACTGGACCTCCCACCCTCAGCCCCATCTCATCCCGACTGGACCTCTCACCCTCAGCCCCATCTCATACTGACTGGACCTCTCACCCTCAGCCCCATCTCATACTGACTGGACCTCTCACCCTCAGCCCCATCTCATACTGACTGGACCTCTCACCCTCAGCCCCATCTCATCCCGACTGGACCTCTCACCATCAGCCCCATCTCATACTGACTGGACCTCTCACCCTCAGCCCCATCTCATACTGACTGGACCTCTCACCCTCAGCCCCATCTCATCCCGACTGGACCTCTCACCATCAGCCCCATCTCATACTGACTGGACCTCTCACCCTCAGCCCCATCTCATACTGACTGGACCTCTCACCCTCAGCCCCATCTCATCCAGACTGGATCTCTCACCCTCAGCCCCATCTCATCCTGACTGGACCTCCTGACTGGACCTCCCACCCTCAGCCCCATCTCATCCTGACTGGACCTCCTGACTGGACCTCCCACCCTCAGCCCCATCTCATACTGACTGGACCTCCAACCCTCAGCCCCATCTCATCCCGACTGGACCTCTCACCCTCAGCCCCATCTCATACTGACTGGACCTCCCACCCTCAGCCCCATCTCATCCTGACTGGACCTCCTGACTGGACCTCCCACCCTCAGCCCCATCTCATACTGACTGGACCTCCAACCCTCAGCCCCATCTCATCCCGACTGGACCTCTCACCCTCAGCCCCATCTCATACTGACTGGACCTCCCACCCTCAGCCCCATCTCATCCCGACTGGACCTCTCACCCTCAGCCCCAAATCATCCCGACTGGATCTCTCACCCTCAGCCTCATCTCATCCCGACTGGACCTCTCACCCTCAGCCCCAAATCATCCCGACTGGATCTCTCACCCTCAGCCTCATCTCATCCCGACTGGACCTCTCACCATCAGCCCCATCTCATCCTGACTGGACCTCTCACCCTCAGCCCCATCTCATCCCGACTGGACCTCTCACCCTCAGCCCCATCTCATACCGACTGGACCTCTCACCCTCAGCTCCATCTCATCCCGACTGGACCTCTCACCCTCAGCCCCATCTCATACCGACTGGACCTCTCACCATCAGCCCCATCTCATACTGACTGGACCTCCCACCATCAGCCCCATCTCATCCCGACTGGACCTCTCACCCTCAGCTCCATCTCATCCCGACTGGACCTCTCACCCTCAGCCCCATCTCATACCGACTGGACCTCTCACCATCAGCCCCATCTTATACTGCCTGGACCTCCAACCCTCAGCCCCATCTCATCCCGACTGGACCTCTCAATCTCAACCCCATCTCATCCCGACTGGACCTCTCACCCTCAGCCCCATCTCATACTGATTGGACCTCCCATCCTCAGCCCCATCTCATACTGACTGGACCTCTCACCCTCAGCCCCATCTCATCCCGACTGGACCTCTCACCCTCAGCCCCATCTTATCTTGACTGGACCTCCCACCCTCAGCCCCATCTCATCCCGACTGGACCTCTCATCCTCAGCCCCATCTTATCTTGACTGGACCTCTCACCCTCAGCCCCATCTCATCCCGACTAGACCTCTCACCCTCAGCCCCATCTCATCCTGACTGGACCTCCCACCCTCAGCCCCATCTCATCCTGACTGGACCTCTCACCCTCAGCCCCATCTCATCCTGACTGGACCTCTCACCCTCAGCCCCATCTTATCTTGACTGGACCTCCCACCCTCAGCCCCATCTCATCCCGACTGGACCTCTCACCCTCAGCCCCATCTCATCCTGACTGGACCTCTCACCCTCAGCCCCATCTCATCCCGACTGGACCTCTCACCCTCAGCCCCATCTTATCTTGACTGGACCTCCCACCCTCAGCCCCATCGCATCCTGACTGGACCTCTCACCCTCAGCCCATCTCATACTGACTGGACCTCTCACCCTCAGCCCCATCTCATCCCGACTGGACCTCTCACCATCAGCCCCATCTCATACTGACTGGACCTCTCACCCTCAGCCCCATCTCATACTGACTGGACCTCTCACCCTCAGCCCCATCTCATCCAGACTGGATCTCTCACCCTCAGCCCCATCTCATCCTGACTGGACCTCCTGACTGGACCTCCCACCCTCAGCCCCATCTCATCCTGACTGGACCTCCTGACTGGACCTCCCACCCTCAGCCCCATCTCATACTGACTGGACCTCCAACCCTCAGCCCCATCTCATCCCGACTGGACCTCTCACCCTCAGCCCCATCTCATACTGACTGGACCTCCCACCCTCAGCCCCATCTCATCCCGACTGGACCTCTCACCCTCAGCCCCAAATCATCCCGACTGGATCTCTCACCCTCAGCCTCATCTCATCCCGACTGGACCTCTCACCCTCAGCCCCAAATCATCCCGACTGGATCTCTCACCCTCAGCCTCATCTCATCCCGACTGGACCTCTCACCATCAGCCCCATCTCATCCTGACTGGACCTCCCACCCTCAGCCCCATCTCATACCGACTGGACCTCTCACCATCAGCCCCATCTCATCCCGACTGGACCTCTCACCCTCAGCCCCAAATCATCCCGACTGGATCTCTCACCCTCAGCCTCATCTCATCCCGACTGGACCTCTCACCCTCAGCCCCAAATCATCCCGACTGGATCTCTCACCCTCAGCCTCATCTCATCCCGACTGGACCTCTCACCATCAGCCCCATCTCATCCTGACTGGACCTCCCACCCTCAGCCCCATCTCATCCCGACTGGACCTCTCACCATCAGCCCCATCTCATCCTGACTGGACCTCCCACCCTCAGCCCCATCTCATACTGACTGGACCTCTCACCCTCAGCCCCATCTCATCCCGACTGGACCTCTCACCCTCAGCTCCATCTCATCCCGACTGGACCTCTCACCCTCAGCCCAATCTCATCCCGACTGGACCTCCCACCCTCAGCCCCATCTCATACCGACTGGACCTCTCACCATCAGCCCCATCTTATACTGACTGGACCTCCAACCCTCAGCCCCATCTCATCCCGACTGGACCTCTCAATCTCAACCCCATCTCATCCCGACTGGACCTCTCACCCTCAGCCCCATCTCATACTGATTGGACCTCCCATCCTCAGCCCCATCTCATACTGACTGGACCTCTCACCCTCAGCCCCATCTCATCCCGACTGGACCTCTCACCCTCAGCCCCATCTTATCTTGACTGGACCTCCCACCCTCAGCCCCATCTCATCCCGACTGGACCTCTCATCCTCAGCCCCATCTTATCTTGACTGGACCTCTCACCCTCAGCCCCATCTCATCCCGACTAGACCTCTCACCCTCAGCCCCATCTCATCCTGACTGGACCTCCCACCCTCAGCCCCATCTCATCCTGACTGGACCTCTCACCCTCAGCCCCATCTCATCCTGACTGGACCTCTCACCCTCAGCCCCATCTTATCTTGACTGGACCTCCCACCCTCAGCCCCATCTCATCCCGACTGGACCTCTCACCCTCAGCCCCATCTCATCCTGACTGGACCTCTCACCCTCAGCCCCATCTCATCCCGACTGGACCTCTCACCCTCAGCCCCATCTTATCTTGACTGGACCTCCCACCCTCAGCCCCATCGCATCCTGACTGGACCTCTCACCCTCAGCCCCATCTCATACTGACTGGACCTCTCACCCTCAGCCCCATCTCATCCCGACTGGACCTCTCACCATCAGCCCCATCTCATACTGACTGGACCTCTCACCCTCAGCCCCATCTCATACTGACTGGACCTCTCACCCTCAGCCCCATCTCATCCAGACTGGATCTCTCACCCTCAGCCCCATCTCATCCCGACTGGACCTCCTGACTGGACCTCCCACCCTCAGCCCCATCTCATCCTGACTGGACCTCCTGACTGGACCTCCCACCCTCAGCCCCATCTCATACTGACTGGACCTCCAACCCTCAGCCCCATCTCATCCCGACTGGACCTCTCACCCTCAGCCCCATCTCATACTGACTGGACCTCCCACCCTCAGCCCCATCTCATCCCGACTGGACCTCTCACCCTCAGCCCCAAATCATCCCGACTGGATCTCTCACCCTCAGCCTCATCTCATCCCGACTGGACCTCTCACCCTCAGCCCCAAATCATCCCGACTGGATCTCTCACCCTCAGCCTCATCTCATCCCGACTGGACCTCTCACCATCAGCCCCATCTCATCCTGACTGGACCTCTCACCCTCAGCCCAATCTCATCCCGACTGGACCTCCCACCCTCAGCCCCATCTCATCCTGACTGGATCTCCCACTCTCAGCCCCATCTCATACCGACTGGACCTCTCACCATCAGCCCCATCTTATACTGACTGGACCTCCAACCCTCAGCCCCATCTCATCCCGACTGGACCTCTCAATCTCAGCCCCATCTCATCCCGACTGGACCTCTCACCCTCAGCCCCATCTCATACTGACTGGACCTCCCATCCTCAGCCCCATCTCATACTGACTGGACCTCTCACCCTCAGCCCCATCTCATCCCGACTGGACCTCTCACCCTCAGCCCCATCTTATCTTGACTGGACCTCCCACCCTCAGCCCCATCTCATCCCGACTGGACCTCTCATCCTCAGCCCCATCTTATCTTGACTGGACCTCTCACCCTCAGCCCCATCTCATCCCGACTGGACCTCTCACCCTCAGCCCCATCTTATCTTGACTGGACCTCCCACCCTCAGCCCCATCCTATCTTGACTGGACCTCCCACCCTCAGCCCCATCTCATCCCGACTGGACCTCTCATCCTCAGCCCCATCTGATCTTGACTGGACCTCTCACCCTCAGCCCCATCTCATCCCGACTGGACCTCTCACCCTCAGCCCCATCTTATCTTGACTGGACCTCTCACCCTCAGCCCCATCTCATACTGATTGGACCTCTCACCATCAGCCCCATCTCATCCGACTAGACCTCTCACCCTCAGCCCCATCTCATCCCGACTGGACCTCCCACCCTCAGCCCCATCTCATCCTGACTGGACCTCTCACCCTCAGGCCCATCTTATCTTGACTGGACCTCTCACCCTCAGCCCCATCTTATCTTGACTGGACCTCTCACCATCAGCCCCATCTTATACTGACTGGACCTCCAACCCTCAGCCCCATCTCATCCCGACTGGACCTCTCAATCTCAGCCCCATCTCATCCCGACTGGACCTCCCACCCTCAGCCCCATCTCATACTGACTGGACCTCTCACCCTCAGCCCCATCTCATCCCGACTGGACCTCCCACCCTCAGCCCCATCTTATCTTGACTGGACCTCCCACCCTCAGCCCCATCTCATCCCGACTGGACCTCCCACCCTCAGCCCCATCTCATACTGACTGGACCTCTCACCCTCAGCCCCATCTCATCCCGACTGGACCTCCCACCCTCAGCCCCATCTTATCTTGACTGGACCTCCAACCCTCAGCCCCATCTCATCCCGACTGGACCTCCCACCCTCAGCCCCATCTTATCTTGACTGGACCTCCCACCCTCAGCCCCATCTCATCCCGACTGGACCTCTCACCATCAGCCCCATCTTATACTGACTGGACCTCTCACCCTCAGCCCCATCTCATCCGACTGGAGCTCTCACCATCAGCCCCATCTCATCCTGACTGGACCTCTCACCATCAGCCCGATCTCATCCCGACGAGACTTCTCACCATCAGCCCCATCTCATCCGACTAGACCTCTCACCCTCAGCCCCATCTCATCCGACTGGAGCTCTCACCATCAGCCCCATCTCATCCTGACTGGACCTCTCACCATCAGCCCCATCTTATACTGACTGGACCTCTCACCATCAGCCCCATCTCATCCCGACGAGACTTCTCACCATCAGCCCCATCTCATCTTGGCTGAACCTCTCACCTTAATTAAACTAATAACCGGGATCTTTTCCGGACGCAGAATTATTGAAATATGAACCTGAATCTGCATGAACAAAGCAGTCCAATTGACAGTGGTGCTTGTCCTTCGGAATATGTATTCCGCATTCAGCTGTTGTCTGCAGTTACCTCTTCACTACGCTGGAACAAAATCTGTGTCAAAATTACATGCACAGTGACAACAATTATATACAAACATTAAGGTACTTAGTGCACTATATGTTCCCATTCCATGCTAAATTATAAAATTAGCATCAATGTTATAATGTTAAACAGAAGTGAAAATATATGAATTTACTAAATGTAATTACAATAATAAATATTGGCAGGTGATCGATCAAAAACAGAAGTAAACCCTTTTTAATAGTGAAAATAACAACATCAAAGGAATAAAGTATATTCAATATGTTTTGGCAATAATATGTTTTAGCAAATTACATATATGTACACATAAAAATACAGGAAATAAATGTACCTATACTGCCAGGGTTATAGGTTTGGTCACCAATGGACAGAGGTTTGATTGAAGAAAATTGTTGACACATCTAAATGTAATGTTATCACCAATTGATCTGTTGTTACAAAAAAAGTTTACTGATCCTGAGTTGTATTGCATATTTTATATAGTCTCAAAGGCCCCAATATTGAAAGATATGCTGATCCTAGGTATCTAGTCAGATTATAAGACAAAAAAACTACTGCACAACTTGCAAATAATGTGGTGTAGCCCAGAAAAAAGCTGTATGCACCACAAGCCTCAGAATCAGAATCTAGAATCTAGAATACTAGAATCAGTAAACAGTGGGGTTTTGTCTCTGGTAAGCCTAACATGTTAGTGCAGTTGGATTTGGGCATTATCAGTTGATTTTGAAGTTGTTAAGACAGAGAACCTTGAATACATTAAAGTAAATTAATTATTTCACAAATACAACAGGCCTTAAGTGTAAATTATTTATTGTAATTTTCTTTGGAAAGGCTATATATTGCAACCTGTAGATGAACTATTCTTGGTATTTTTTTTATTTAAGAATGTAATTAATAACTAGGTAAACATGAAATCACAACAGCAAACTGGTAAAATGCCTTATACAGTATGCCTGGAAACTAGTGAAAATAAAGTCTTGTGAAAAAAAAGGAACATAGTGCATAGCTGCTAACCTTATATATGTGAAGTTTACCATGATGCATGTAACATATATGCCCCTACATTTTATAATCAACAAAATAGGATTAGTTCTTCAATATTGAATCTTTATAATATATTACAGGTCCTGTACTTTTCTTTTAAATTCTCTATACATTAGGTAGAGGCAAGGAAAGGAAATAATAATGTCGTGGTACATCTAGTTTAAACTTTAAATAAAAAGTTAAATAAATAGATTTTGCTTGCAGGGACACCCAAGACCTAAAACAACATTAAGCATATTAAACTGGTCCCAAATAAGATAATTATATTAGTAACAAAAGTACCAGTTGAATAGTGTTACCAGAGAAACACCCTTTTGTAATACTAATTTTCCTCATGTTTGATTTGGCAATTTGTTTTCAAACTATTTTTAATATCTTCTTATAATAGATTCCTTCGGAAACTTCTAATACTTTTGTGCTAGGCTTGCTCGTTACTATACTGCTTTAAAAATGCCACCCTTTGCTTGAACAGAATCACCCCATTACCTGAGAGTGGCTCAGAAAGCATATTTTGTCCAATTTACAGAATCTTAAACCAGATTTGACAAACTACATCATATAACATAATGAAAAGCTGTTGACTTATAAATAGTACACTTAGTAAAGAGCATGTTTGTTATTCTTAAAAGACTTACATTGAAAATTCTTCAACAAAGGTAAACATAAACAGTAAACATATTCAACTGGCTCAATATCATTGCAGTGGCACCAACCTTTGTGAGAGTGAAACTTACACATCTTTGCGTGAGAGGGGGGGGGGATGTAATATTCATGCTGCAAAACCAAATAAGACTTAAGGTGCATTCAATTTATATGCATGAAACCCATATAAAACTGAAACTGAGTTAGGAAATGTACTGGCTTTAATGATTGGACCAGCAAAGGTTTAATGCATTGTTTCATTTGTTTACAATTACAGTTTCAGCAAACGAAAGTCTTGCCATTTACACAATAAGCTTTGCTGCACTTCGAAGCAGCCAGTTGCCTTGATGGCGCCATTCAGTTAATTAAGGCATTTTTTTTTATTCTCAACAAATGGGAAATTTTAGCAAGTTTACTTCAACCTCTTAAACAAGTTCAACCTTACTATATTCGAAGCTCAGTGGGTCTTATAGCTGAGGCATTGTGCAGAAGTTAGGTGGAGAAGCTGAGAGTACATGTTCACTGACAATGTATGTCTTAGAGTGTGTTTATATTCTCAGCATGTTGAAGGTTTGTTGTTTACATTTACCTTTGTTGAAGAATCTTCAATGCAACCTGTCGAGGATAAAAAAACCTACAACATATTGAGAATAAACAAACGAGCTCAATACCTTTGTATTTTAGTTGAGGTTTTTGTTGAATATGTTAACATCCTCATGTAAACCGAAGTGTCAACAAGCTAGGTTGAACTTGTTCAAGAAATTCAAATACAAGTTAACTTGCAGATGGGGGTGGGGGGGGGGGCATGTTTCCAGATCATGAAGAATCAATTTCTTTATTCCCAGGTCACCCTGAATTAAAAGCAGATCAAAGTCTTGCATGCAATACGAGGTATCATTGTTTGTCAACAAACGGCTGTCAGCGCGCATGCGCGTAGCGCGAAGGGGCAAAAACACTTCCGGTTACGTTGTTTACATTCGCACTTCAATCGTCTGCTCGTCTAGCTTGACCACGTAGGCGATGGATTTAACCCCAACGACGCTAAATTTATCGAAATACGCTATTTCTTTGGGAAAATCGGATCAACATAGGTACAAGGAGAAACTGTGCGTGTCAGTGGGATCGAAGACATTTTCTCTTCCCGATCCGTACGATTTATCGACTGGTTGGTCAGACAGTCCAGCAGATCTACCGCCGACAGGATACCCATCTATTTATAACTTTTTGATTAATACTCCCGGTCCTTTTACCGGTGAAACTTTACAGGCGTACAAGTCATTAGATGCCTACAACTATTTTATATCTGGTCACGTAAAAGAAATTAAAGTTAACAGCATTAGAGAATCTTGCCCAGTGGCCTTTATCAAGGGATCAGTCTTGCCGGGGCAACGTGTCACAGACAAACCTTATTTACCTTGGGTAACTTTGGACAAAACATCTGGCTATGTTTGCAATGCACACTGTACGTGCATGGCTGGCCTGGGTGAGGCCTGCAGCCACATCGCGGCAGTGCTATTCGCTACAGAAGCTGTGACTTCGAAAGGTATCAACGCCGACCCCGCTTGCACCAGTGTCAAAGCTATTTGGAATAGGTTCTTCAGAGCGAAAGTGTCACCGTGCGAGTCGCAGCACTTGGATGTCACTCATCCTCGTCATGGTCAAATCCGTAAACGTAGGAGGATCATCCGACCGCGACCTCCAGCTTTGACAGACGCTGAGGCGGCGACCGCACTGGGCTCGCTGAAGGCACTCTTGCCATCAGCAGCAGCATGCTGCAAGACTGAGAGCGAGACGGATTCAGCATCCGAGGGGGAAGAAGCTGAGGGTGACCTACCGATGACCCCACATCGCTTAGCATACTGTGGAGATGGTAAGAAATTATTCTACTTTTTCATAATGGATAAGTTACATGTGTATCGAAGGGGGAGTGGGGGTGGGGGGCATTTGAAGAGTCTTTGAAGAGAGGGGTGGGGTTTTGGTAGGGGGCGGGGTGGAATACGAAAAATAATTGATTGCATCATAACGTCATCAGTGTAACTTGATACGGCTATCGTCCTCACACAAACTACAATAGCCTGAAATGTTTAATCGGGCCAGCCAGAAATTTGTTACTGGTAGGTGTAACAATGATTCACAAATAAGCAGGATAATCAGGAATACGAGAAAGGGCACTGGGTAGCAGGGAAAATGAACTGACGGAATTCGAACCGGCGACCGTTCGCATCAAAGGCAAATAACATCCGCATTAGGCCAGAGCGCGTGAGGCTCAAATCTTAATTGGGGTCTTTTATCCACCGGGTCTGGGCCGAGATATCAGAGCTGCACTTGTCCATATTATTTTAAGAGGAACTTGTCCATATTAGTTTAAGAGGAACTTGTCCATATTAGTTTGAGAGGAACTTGTCCACATTACTTTGAGAGGAACTTGTCCATATTTGTTTTTAAAGACGAAAGTTGTCATGGCTCAACAAATTATTGAGATATGTCACTTCATCAGGAAAACGAAAGAAACATTCTTTTGCAAAATTGGTGCATCTCATGCGGAAAAGTGTGGCTTTCTTGTGTATAAAATACGCACATTACAGCTTTTTTTTTTACCTTTTAACATGATAACACATCTACTTCTCCTAGAGTTAACATTTGCACAGTCAGAAAAGATATCGATAGCGTTTTCCCAAAATATTTCGAAAATCATCATAGGTGAAACATTCCTGTGTGCGTCTTCTGTGGCAGGTTATATTTAGGCCTCCTCAGCGTCATGTCCCAAATAATACATCCACTTGTATTTCTGTTTCCAGGCCTCAGCACGAACGATGCTGTCACTAAAGTCATTAGTGAATCGAGACAGATCAGCGCGGATCAAATCATCAAACTGGCGACAGCAACAAAACAGCAGCGACACTCTGCCCTGTGGTCAGCTCACAGAGTCGGTCGAGTGACAGCCAGCATCGCCCACAAAGTGTGTACCAGCAGGAATGCCGCCTCTACGGTACGAGCTGCCATGCAGTATGACAAGAAGGACCTTTCCCAAATCCCAGCTGTTAAGTGGGGCATTGACCAAGAGGAGCAAGCCAAGCGCGAATACTGCGATTTCATGTCTCCACAGCATCAGTCTTTTAGATTTGAAGAGGTTGGTCTCGTGTTATTTAAAGATTTCCCTTTGCTTGCCGCCTCCCCTGATGGTTTGTCTCGCTGTGACTGTCATGGGCCAACTCTACTGGAAGTTAAATGTCCATACAGCTTGAAGGATGTTCAGTTGCCTGAGGATTTTCTCACAAAAAGTGCTCATTTTTTAGACAGTGCTGGTTGCCTGAAGCAAACGCATAAATATTATAGTCAAGTTCAAACGCAGATGCTCGTCTGTGGCAGCCAGAATTGTAATGTTGTTGTCTGGACACCAAACATGTTCCAAATAATTAAGGTTGAAAAGGATGAAGCGTTCTGCTCCAGGCTTTTATCTTCTGTTAAATCATTCATCACAGAACATTTGGTGCCAGAAATGATCACACAAAAGCTTAAGTACGCAGAAAGCAACAATATGGAATTTGACGGTTCAAACAATCAAATTTATTGTGTGTGTCAAAAACCAGCGTTTGGTAACATGATAGCATGTGACAATAACAAATGTGCAGTCGAATGGTTTCACTATGCATGTGTAGATATAAAGAGAAAGCCTAAGACGAAGTGGTACTGCGCACAATGCTTACAAGCTGTGTGATAATTGGTGTCGGCAGCATTTGTCTGGTCTGTGCATATGGTCTTAACAGTAAGGCTGCCATTATATATATATCATTACTGCACCTTCTTCACATTACGTGATGTAGTTTATGCACCATTTCTGACATGTGTCAAAGAAACTTGTATCTATATACTGGCTACCAAGTACACGACCATTCGCTATGAATTTTAATTGTATAATTATTTTACAGGCTACATGTATAACGAGTTAGTTATAAAATTACATTTTATTCCGGGACTACAGTCTCAGCGCTGTATATCTACGTATGGTATTTACAGGCAACATGCACGTAGAATGAGTTAAGAGTTGAATTAAGCCCAGTTCCATTTGAAGGTATAAGGCGTACACGTATCTTTTACGCTCGAAGTACAGAAGTCTTATTGAATACAATTTAAGGCATCTGGAAATAGGATGAGTCGATTCAGCATGTTTAGTGAACCATATCTATTCATAAGAATTATATAAGAATTTTTCAAACAACATGCACGTACAATGAGTTAGAGTTGAATTAAGCCCGTTCAATTTAGAGGTATAAGGCGTACACGTATCTTTCACGCTAGAATTACAGACGTCAGTGAATAACGCGTATTGAATACAATTTAAGCCATCTAGAAATAGGACTTATATTATGATCGGATAAGCCCCGTCATAAATTACTATTTAATCGTAGACTACAGTGTCTCAGCGCTATGTCTGTGTTGAGATACATATGGTATTGGTAACAATGAAGTGATAATAAACTTCATAATATTGTGACTGCACGTAATGAATAACAAAGCAGGTTAAGATGAGTCGATTCAGTGAACCATATCTATTCATAAGAATTATATAAGAATTGTATAGGCAACATGCACGTACCATGAGTTAGAGCTGAATTAAGCCCGTTCAATTTGAAGGCATAACGTGTACACGTATCTTTCACGCTGGAAGTACATACACCAGTAAGTAACATGTATCGAATACAATTTAAGCCATCTTGATATATGTCTTGTAAAACTATTTACATTTAATGTGCAACGGGTCACGCTGAACATAAGGTCTATACTGCTTCTAAAGTACCAACCGTCTGCATGGCAGGACTACTTGTGTTGTTCCACTGGTTCGACCAGGAGCACAGTTTCTAAATTCTAGTGTATTCCTTTATTATTTATCCCTTGCATGGAAGGAACTGAATTTCTACTATATTGAAGAATGCCATCATGCAAACTGGTCAAGATATGAATAAAAACTGTACACTATATATATCTCTTTTCTTTTCATTTAATATCATACAAGAACGAACGACATATCCAAGACTATAGTTCAGCCATAAATATCAATAGATGAGATCATAATGGAAACCAGTCGTACGTACGAACGTTCATTTTATAAGTTTCGGCTGGAGATTTGTCAACGACCCACAAATAGACAAAATATCGTCAGCCAGTGGCATCAATGTTAAAGGCAAGCTGTTTTTCAGAATTGCATAGTTTTTTACCCTCTCTATGGCCCGTTCTACATGGATGCGAAAACGCGAAATCTGCCTCGCTTTATGAACGACACCCCCAGGCAGCTGCTTCCGACCAGCAATGAAAGGAGGCATAACTAGATGAGCCCCGTAGGTGGCTAATTCCTGGGCAATGGTAAAACCCCTATCAGCCATGATTTGATCACCGCACTCCAATTTCTCGTAAAAACGACTCCTGAGCGTTAGTTCTTTATCCGAAATACGTCCACCCCAAAATTTCGACAAGAAAGATATTGAACCATATGGGGTGATGCCAATGAGTGCTTTTAATGTGTGATGGTGTTTGTAGTTGGACCAAGTCTGTGCTCGTGTTTTCAAGTTGAAAGGGCGGTCTATGAAAAACTCACTACAATCAATAATGCATCGGCAGTTCTTGAATTTCCTTTTAAAAGATGTGGGCATATTTCTAGTGATAGTATCTCTACTGGGCCAACTGATCAGAAACTTAAGTCGTTGAGAAAGGAGAGGAATACATTGGTTAATTATTGCAGATACAGTTGAACAAGCGATGCCGAATCTAAACGCCAAGTCTTTGTTTTGTAGACCAAGTCTGAGCTTTGTCAGCGTCAACAAAATTTGGTCCTTTTTGTTAATACAGCTTCTATTTGTAACGAAAGTTTCGACTAAACTAAAAATGAACGTAAAGACAGCCAGAGAAGGAATGCCGGTATAAAACCTAATCTTTGAATCCTGATAATTTTCGTCTTGTCTGGCTTTACCATCAAGGGCTTCCTTAAGCTCCGCCCGCTCCCGCCTGAGGGCCTCCACCTCTACCTTCAACATAGTGCATTCCCCCTCCAGTTCAGTGACTCTATGTCTCAGGGAGCACACCTCATCAGGGTCGCACTCAGGTGATGGGGACTGTGGTGGAGCTGTGACAGCAGAAGCTGGAGAAGCTGACACCTCTTCCAACCTGTTGCTCACCCGCAGCTGCCGCCTCTCATATCTGCTGAGTTTGGAATCCTGCTCATCAGACTTTTCATGTTGTTCCATACACAGTGATGGATAATAGTCTGGATGGGCAGGATCACAGTTTGGCTTATCTGAAACAATTTCGCAGAATTTTTTTTTATTATATAATTGCTATAGAAATGAAATATACCCTGGTAATAGTAATATTAACAATAACAACATATATGTATCTATACTTGTGGGCATATATCATCTTAAGGTATCTGTAGTATGTAGCCTAGCAAAGCTTCTGTTTAATTACAAAAAACTATTGTTCAGCTCTACTCTAAATTATTGAATTGTAAATCATTAAATTTGCTAAAGTACAACATTTGTTTTAAAGAAAACATATTTACAAACTATATATATTTATATCATATATATCAAATACCTTTCAAATGTAAAAAGATTAAAAACCTAAATATATTCTTAATAACAGTACATCTTGCAAAATATGTATGCCTGGTTTGATATTTTAAATCACTATATATAAGATATTTGTATGGCAGCATGAATTTAACTCCACTACAAATTATGGTAGTCTATATAATATAATAGTAGTCTATATATAATATAATATAATATAACATAATAGAGGTGGAAAAACAACCCAACATTTAAATATCAATAAAAAAAATGTAATTATAAACTGACATATATAAAAATGTATATATTAAAATACAAACAAATTAAACATAAAAATATGATAACTGAACAGCTAGTTCCTTATCACTTATATATCTTATATATGTATTTACTCGTCAAAAAATGTCTTCCACAAACAAGATCCCACTTGCTCGGTTCCCATGAAGCACATGAAGCGGTTGATACCATTCCATCATGTCTCTTGGATGGTGTCCCTTTATACATATATTATATATAATGCATTATATAAAATTTATGAGATAGATCTACAGGTTAGTTAACAAGAATAAATCTATTGAGACAATCAGAAGAAAAATCAGATCAGACAAAGTTTTTAATGTTTTATTTCAAGCCTTAATTGACATGCATGTTGCAATAGTGGTTGATCCAGAGTGGGGGGGGGGGGGGGAGGCTTAAGGTGCAAGTGAACTCCTTTTCGAAACTGGACCTTCCATATTATTTTCCTGACCACTTATTTGGCTTTAATGTTGCATGTCGAGCTGTTTCCCGCCAAAACTAATGAGGTCAAAATACATATAAGAATCAGTCCTTGAATCATTCAAGACTTCTTTTATCTATACTCCACCCATACCAGACTGCCAAATAGTGTCTCTTAGTCTTGTTCGTAATATCAATTTACCACAAGTTTTCATTGTAGTGGTAAACGTCATCGGTTTGTGTGCTTCGCGATGCTTTGGTATAAGTAGCAGTGCCGCGACCGAGTTCTGTGGTGTCCCGGGATAGACACGTTTGCCACACCACAGCCGAAACGGCAATGTTTATCAGGTTTCTGAATGAATAGAATGAAAAAATCGAGTTTTCTGCAAATTTTGATATAAATTTTGCCTAGGCTTAGTTTTGGCGGGAAAGAACTCCACGTGCAACTTTAAATCCCTGATCCCCCACCCTCTTACCATGCTTACCTTAGTCTAAAGTTTTGTACAAAAGACCCAAATTATGGATCAGTGACTGCTTAGCTTGCTTGCAATCATACAACCCCCCCCCCCCCTGCACTCCTATCTGTGTCAGTCGATTCACTTACTAAGTTATGTCTGTGCCATGGACTGTAGAGGTGTCAGCTGCGAGTGTGATACCCTGCCTCAATCAAGCCTTATGACAATTGACAATCATGTATCGTGCCATGTTTTGTAGTAAAGGTTCCAAATTTAGCCAAGAGCTGCCTGTTATCTTGCATGGCAGTGCATCACATCTGTTTATAATGCAGCCACATTACGGCTATCTAGGCATGTTCTAAGCAAAGGAGGGTGGGTGGTCTTGCCCACTCTTGGGTATACGATAGGCAGACGACACTGTTTACGCAGTGAGTTGAGTGGGTGCGTTATGATGATGTGTAAACTAACCTTTGGTTCCAACTGGAGCCCGCTTTAGCTTGGAAATCCATGCGACCCTTTGAGCTGCACCTTCTTTTGTTCTTGGGTTCGGAAAACTAAAAAAACCTAACCCTGTGTTAGGCCGATAACGAGCAGTACAACCCCAAACACAGCAAGATTTCACCATTGTTGTTTACGCGCGCAACGCAAAACCGGAAGTCTTTTTGCCCCTTCACCGGACCGCAGCAAAAAATATGACGTCACGGCGATTTCTCGTATGGAACGGCTGATACAAGATACTAAATTAATGGTTTCCCTACTCACAAATGTTTAATATTAAAATTCACAGTTTCACGATTAATGAAAATCCTTGATCACAGCTGTCGGCTACTTTCCCAGTTCACAAAAAAATATTTTCCTCATTCCCAATTCACAAAGGATTATTTTCCTCATTCCCAGTTCACGGTGAAAGAAAAAGCCCAATCCGGAGCAATGCAAATACCCCTTGCCCCCCATGTAGGTCTAGCAGGTTAACTTATAATGTTGGTATAAAACCTGTGGAGAGTAAACAAACGTTAGCCTAGTCGAAGTCAAAGGCAAAGCCGTGCCCCGCACAAACCTGGCGAGTAGGTCTAGCGCCGGCATTGTCTCAGTGTGGTGATGCAAGTCCCCCAAATCCCTAGCCCCAAGTGGCCCAATTCAAGGGCCAGGATATTTTGTAGGATGTAATTTACTGCGGCGCCGCAGTAATTACATCATACAAAATATCCGGGCCCCAATTCAAGGAATAGAAACGTCACACGGGACTACCAAATCCCCTACGCCCTCCCCCGGCTTCATACACTCGCCATTCTGCGTTAGTTTACTAGTCACCAGTGTTTACTGTTCCGTAGCCAGCTGTGGCTGTGAATCCGACGAAAGTTGCCATGTCCCGACAGGAAGTAAGCTAAACATCATTTTACGAGGTAGATTTATACAACCACCAATTGTTTGAGGAGGTGATAGCCTTGTTGGACAGTTTCTTGCATGGTTTTGTTGCTCTAAGGACAGGTCTAGATAGCACGCTAATGTCCTGGTTAGGAAGAACTGATGATATACAGTGATAAGGTGAATTGGGAGGGGGCGGGGGGGGGGGGGGGGCTATGGAATTAGGCTATGGATGGGCAGATGGTGGCAGGGAGTGTGGATGGAACCGCGTCACGCGGGTGGATAGCCGGTTGCCACTGGTTGTGCATTACCGTGCACTGCTGTTGTGCACATGCCGCTTTGCCGCTTGGTTGGTTGGTAAACACGGTATTTCACACCTTTATGTTTGGTTATTCGGCTGTTTTAAAGCTTTAAAAAACACTTTAAAAAACACAAACACTAATCCATGCAGGCTTACCTCGGCTACAAGACGTTGGATCGTCCATGATGCGCTCGCTTCGATTTTCAAAATGACCGCCATTGAAAATTGTGTACACCGTGTGCCCTGAAGACGGCGCCACCGTCCGAGCTCGGAACTCGAACAATTTTATCATAGATGGCATGCATGTATGTAACATAAAAAGTATATTTGCCGGTTATACTTTATTATCGCTTATATTTTACCCAAATTCTTTTAGGATGTATAGAACTATGTTTCGAACAACTTGTGAAAATTTTACATGTGATATATATGCTGATTTTAATGTTATTGGCAATTTAACGTGAGTCTCCCAAAAGTCGATTCGGTAAAAATAGCGTAAAAAATATATTTCTTTTAAAAGAAATTCTTCTTTTATTTGGCTCGCCAATTCATCTTGTCTAACTTTATTGGACGTCTCTACTTGTTCTGATTAAGTTTAATTTGAAATGACACTCCTTCTTAATCAACTACGCACCATTGACTATCGGGAGACTCTCACCCTGTCTCCCGATAGTCTTGAGTCTCCTAAAAGTTCACCAATAGTCTCCTAATAGTACGATTAGTATAGATATATATATATATATATATATATATATAGTCGTCTGGACTCATTCAATAATGTTTAGCTTTAGCCTGACTTCTATAAAGATGTGCATGATAATGAATATACATATTCATTAAAGTTGCTATTATAGACAGACTGTTGGCGTAGCCTCGGAAGCATTGGAGAGTGGGTAGCGTGGAACGGCGGCACACATATATATTCATGTGTGTCCGCGCATCGGGGTTTTCACATTCATGTAGCAACAATCGTAGACAATTCTCACCGGTGTACCTCATTATCAATGAAAAACTAGACATACTACTACATTATTCGTCTACTGCCGCTCGTCGTCACCCACCGCCTTATCATGAGGGGTCACAACGCACCCACCGCCTTGGGAGGAGGGGCCTCAACGCCCCCACCGACTTGGGAGGAGGGGTCATAACACAGCCACTGTCTTTGCAGGAGGGGTCATAACGCACCTACCGCCTTGTCTAATGGCGTCATGACGCACCCATATCCCCGTCAAGATGGGTCATAACGCACCCACCACCTTGGCGAAAGCAGTCATGACGCAACCAAAGCATTGGCAAGAGAGGTCATAAATTACCCACCGCCTTGGCAAGAGGGGTCAATCGCAACCACTGCCTTGACAAGAAGAGTCAAAACGCGCTCCCGCAGCCGTCATCCCTCAGGGACTCACTGGATGGCGCCACCATTGGAGATGAAGCCATAAATCAGAAAGTTGTAGTCATGAAAGCATCAAAGACTTGCTATTGAAAGCGGCCAAAGCCAATAACTGATATGTTAGACGGGAACAGAACTGAAGGGAATCCGTATCAGCGAAGAATGATCGGCAATTAGTGCGTATAATATTCAAGCGCGGATCCTAGAGGAAGTCACCGAGGTCAGGTGAAGCAGGATCATTTTACTGTAATCTGTATGCATGTATGCTTGGCTTAAAGTAGTAGCCATAGTAGAGACAAGGTTCCTCAAGGCTGCATAGTACATGGTACATGTCAAAGATGAAAACGGTAAAAATAAATTGGGTGACATGGCTGAAAGACTTGGTATAAAAGAACGAAGTGTAATTGTGTATCTGTCAAGTGGTGGGAGATGTAAATGGGTTCACATATCAATTCGCGCAGAGTTAAAGACTGTTCAAATCAAACGTGGAGTCACGGATTGCTCTTAACTGCAAGATTCGCCCACACACATGCGCCATCAGTTCAGTGTGCAAAAGTGTTTGACGCGTCATGAAGATGTCCAAGGGCACAAGCACTGTGATATTTACATCAAGGGCAAAGCTAGCTTTGTACATATTTGTCGGCAGACAAGATCTCAAAGTCGAAGCAGAGCATCTATATTTAACAATCTACAAAATAAACTCAATGTAACTGCACTTGTGGCTTAGCCTCAGAGAATATCACATTCCACGTAAATTGCCGTAAATTGCCGGGACAATCGGATGCTTACCCTACCACAGCAAATCTCAAGTCACATTGGGCCATACCATTACCGGTTTAGATACCAGGCCAACTTTCGCAATAACGAAAGCAAGGCTATCGACGAGAGTTCGCACTGCAGTCAAGATACACTTGATATATCCATTTATATCACTGAGTTGGGTCTGGGCAAAAGATTGGTATTTATTTGAGCATCGTAGAGTGAACGAAAGCAAAATCATGTAAACAAAGGGACATAAATAAGAGCGGTCGGTTGCTTCCTGAATCTTCTACATGGATAAATAGTACATTTTATTCCTTCATGATCAATTTGTTGGCGTCACAGCTATCAAACACAAAAAAAGTTAATACTTATTATAGGAATGTCCTTATTATTACAATAACTATACTATAATGTAACAAATAAGCTTAATATAATATAACAAATAAGCTTAATATAATATCACAAATAAGCCTAATATAAATATAATAAAACATGGCTTATATGTTTAATGTATTTCTATTCCAAAAATCAGAGGCACGAAAGTATAAACATTTTCTAATGCATGCTAATGAGCTATGTCTTATTACTTATTAAAAAAAAATATTTTTTAAGTATGTTATGATACTGATAATTAAGTGCCCTTAAAAAATATCAAAGAGTTCACACAATGTTCTACCATTGCCTGAGTGCAAACTGTTGTAAGCTGGCAATTGCATAGAAGTGCTGATCGAATGAATGATGAACCCCGATGTAGTATGAAAACGGTCAATATGAGATGAAAGTCCGGGGAAGGGGTTGGGTACTTAAAAGTCCCTCCTTTGGCCACACCCACTCGGAAGGGGGTATCTTTTTTTACGCTCTATGTCACCGCTCCATGCTCGGTTTATTCTTTTTATAGTGGCAAACTAGCTCTATATGGCGCACGGTCATGATTTGTGGGAGGTGGAGGGATGTCCCGGTGAAGATCAGATTAAGATGACCCGCCGGGTGTTATTCATTAAGCGGCTTAAAAATCTTGCCAATGACTAGTAAGGGACGAACAATTTTATTTGACAAACAGCGCCAATGTGATTTATGAGAATCCCAATTGATGACGCAAGAGTGGAAAACTACCATTTTATTAAGGGCCAAGTTCGCTATGTTCGTACAAAGCCGGTTACAACAAAGCCGGCCGGAAACGGTGGTTGGCAAGATACCATTCCTGTGGTACACCATGTTAGAACGCACGAAATGTAATATTGTAGTAAACGTTAGGCGTGAGTAATACGTGAGCTATGCTGAAACAATGGTTACATAAATGGAAGAACGACCACTTGAGGCGGAAGTGCAATATTTTCAACAGCGTGCGATTTAAATTGCATGCACAGACACACGAAAACATAAAGCATACCATACCATAACCATACTGCCCCCCCCACCCTCCCGTTTCCACTCGGAATGTCACTTACGCGGTTAGACGTGCATATAACATCGTCACACTACTTTGGTTTCTAGGGTTGATATAATCACCAGACATCGATAACTGACGGTCGCTTTCTGCACGATTTCTCAACAAAACGCGAAAGATCATCCTCGTGTTCGCAAACTAATTACCCAGCGCACAACGCGAGTTCGAGGCGCTCTGGACAAGAAGGCAAGATGGCGACAAGCTCACGGACACGGGCCTCATTCAAGCAAGCGGCTTGCGGAGAATTGCGTCCTAAGAAACATCTTTTCGCACCCACTTTGTTCTGCGTAATGTGAAAGGTTCTAGTAATATTTATTATTGGCGCTTTGGCGCACCATGCCGCTACCGATTACTCTTTAATGGCTAAATGTGTGCAGTCTCGCGAGACACTTGTCATTTTGGTGGCAACGCCGAAATAGTCAGAAAGAACACAACTGCCGTCCAGGCAGGACGATTAACTGTCTTAGTACCTTACGGGGGAAAGAGTGGGGGGGGGGCACCATTAAACAAGTTCACTTTTCTATGGCGATGGACCCCGAGCTTGATATAAGTAAAACCGTACGAATGTTCTTTAGTGCAGCGAGAAAAAAATGGCGACGAAATAGAAGGTGTTCAATGCACGCCTGAACCAATAAAATGTCACGGAATATATGTCGGCTTTTACTGGTACGCTGAACTGGAGAAGATCGATACCATTCTTACTCAATGGAGAAACAACGCCAACTGACTATATTCAGACTATATATATACGCCTATATATATGATATGGGGTGGCCCGACCCGATCCGCCCGGACACATACGCCACCAGGCCAGTGTCTACGCATAACGAATAAATAAATTGTTTATGATAGTGACACTGTATGCATTACATAACAACAATGAACAACAGTACAATAGGCATACCCAGCCCTACTGGGCTAATACGTCACTTTAAGATTATTAGTATATATATGGTTATGTGTTAAACAGTTAACAAAAACATAGCAATAAAGAACAATTAAGCTGTACGAGCGGTTTATTTGAACAGTAGCCCCCCTTCTTGCATTACCATCTTAAACCTTGCACCTGAAACCTCACGGCGTAATTTCGATGTTTGCTATAATGGAAAAATATCCATAACGTATGTGTTAGGCATGTTTACAGGCCGACTAGATCGTAAAAGTGAAAGCAAATTTCTAAATTTACCCTCAGGAAAGTGACCCGGATGTAACTACACCTGTGAGTTGAGCTGATGGGAGCCACGCAGGCGCGGCTCAGTCACCGCGACAGGCGCACGTTTACCCTCGGCTCAGTCAACACGACAGACGCACGTTTACCCTCGGCTCAGTCACCACGACAGGCGCAAGTTTACCCACTGCCCAGGACGCTACACACCGCACGAGACAACTTAAAATGTTTCCTTCGAGGCTAATATTCATCTTCACGATGACATCAATGGCCGTTGTATTCACCATGGCAACACGTGGGTGCCCGCATCGACAAACACCATCCGAGTGTTGTCCTAGCAACTGCACATGTTTCTTGACGGAACCGGATGCCATCGACCCACGAAACCTCAACGTCAACTGCGACAGTAAGGAGAGTCCGGCCTTTCACCAGGAGCTGCATAACCTTCTGGCGCTATATCCCAACGTCAGCAGACTCCAGATCACAGAGACAAATGTGAGGTCACTTGAAAACTTGAACATTTGTGCTTTAACAGACATGGAAGTGCTGTTGGTCAACCACAACTCATTGCAGACTCTGGGAGAAGGGGAATTCATATGCTTGGTTTCCATGCGGACCCTCAATGCCAGTTATAATGACATCAGCAGCATTGCTAGAGACACATTTAAAGGCATGAATACGTTGCAGCAACTGGATCTGAGCAGGAATCAGATCCAACACATCGACCCCGAAAGCTTTACTCATCTGAAAGGAATTTTGGAGCTTTACATTGACCATAATCCGTTATCGTCCCTGGATGTTTGGCCTCTCTATCTAGTGGTCACCTTGGGACATCCAGTGATCATATCGATCAACAACTGCAACGTTTCGCGATTTACCAACGATTTAAATTGGAACTATACATGCGCCATGCAATCCGCCAATGGTAGGTTGAGTCTGGAGAACAATCTCGTCCAGCACATGATATCGTTCATCATGGGATGGGGTATTCATGACTACCTCGATGCCGTGTGCTTATGGAGAACTGACAAATTCAGGATGTACTTTGCGTATAATCCTTTAAATTGTGACTGCATTGATTTTGACTTTTATAAAAGTTACAATTACGTCCGCTTTTCGCAGACCATAAACATGCTGTTCTGCAGGACTCCGACAGAATTCTTCCGGGTGCAGGTAATAAAAGTACCACTGACTGACCTCGTCTGTCACGTGCAGGAAAATTGTACACAAGGTTGTGACTGCATTGAAAGACCTGGGAATATCACATTCCACCTAAATTGTCAGAACAATCAAATGCTTACTCTACCCCAGCAAATCCCCAGCCACATCGGGCCATACCATTACCACTTTAGATACCAGGCCAACTTTCGCAATAACGAACTCAAGGCTATCGATGAACGTCCGTACTTCAGCCAAGTGTATCTTGCGGATTTCGGCCAGAACGCAATCACAAATTTAACGGTGAGCACGATGAGGCGACTGCAGCACTTACACTATCTGTATCTGGATAATAACAAGTTGTCGAGGATTCCAATTCACATGCAACAACTGTCATTTCAAAATCTACAGAAACTGACTCTCCATGGCAACCAGTGGTCGTGTTCATGCGAGGATCGATGGTTTAAGTACTGGCTGATAAACATGACCTACGCGTTGTACACAAAGGAGACGCTGCTTTGTGCATCGCCCGACCGCCTTGAAGGGCGGAACATCGTTCAGGTGCCCGATGAGGAGTTTTGCACCGACCCCAGACGAACTCTCACCATACGCCTTGTGACGATCACTGTGGGGAGC